>CM070090.1:16689667-16762167 GCA_036178185.1 Liparis tanakae | reverse complement strand
GGCTTCTTCTCTTCTCCGCGTCCTCGCTCACCTGCTGGCACTGTGACGCAGCGCGGCGTCATATCTGCACCGATGAAATGACGTCATCGTATCTGGAAGCTCACTGAGACATTTTGTTGATACTTGGGATTGGGAAATGAAATCGATCAGCACGCATACGCAAACGCGGGCGCGCGCACGCACACCGGCTTCCGTAAATCTCGGCTAGCTGTTTTCGGCACGTGGCCGTGAAGGCAGATCAATCCGCGTCTCGTGGAGCACAGTCACTCACCGTAGAGTCCGTCCTCCGGTGTCTGCGAGCCGGACAGAGACATGCCTGATCTCCGGGGGTCTGGACGGAGAGTCACGGAGCGCGATCGGATGGGCTTCTGCCTTCGCGCGCGCTCCTCTCGGTCACTCTTGTGTTTGTTGTCGTCTGAAAGAGACACCGGGCGCGGATAACCCCCCCCCCCCCCTTCAGCATTCTCTCCTCCCTCCCCATCCTCGTTTCCCACGTGCTAGCAGCTGAAGAGGTAAACAAAAGCCACAACAACAACAACACGTCGCGTGACGCAGCAGCGGCCGCGTGACCCCCCCCCCCCCAAAAAAGGAACCCTCACCATTATTTTAGTAATTTATTGAATTTTGCATACAATCATTATACGTAAGAAAGTGTTGACTTGTGTGTGAGTGGACATGGAGTTGACATGCTTACAGATTATATTGGCAGCTATTACACAAGAGAGACAGAAGTGACGTCATCTTGACTTCAGGCTCAGGCCCCTGCTGGAAAACTACAAACCCAAAATAAATATTTATGCAGCCGCGTGGCCCATTTGAATAATCTCACTTTCACGATGAAGGTAACACTGAACACTGATGCTAATAAAATGAAGCAGAGCAAAGATAGAGAGGGTTTAAAAAAAAAGGTGCGATCTAAATTGGCCTTTTGGGTCAGACATTTGGTTTTTAAAAGTAAAGTAATTTTTTTAAATATTCTTTAATTGCTGGTTCAGTGAGTTTTGTACTTTTTGTTGGAATCTGGAGTCTCAGCTTCCATGATGAAGTAGCAACATGGTCAAGTTATCATGAGCTAATGCAAACTTTGGGTTTCAATGTTTAAAACATCCCTCCCACTGGTGTGTATCCTTTCTGTGAGGTAATAAAGCAGTTACAGATGTCCGTCGAAAAACACTTAAGTCATCAAGTTTAGGATTATGAATTATACATGGTAAGACTTACTAATATGATATATGAGTTTTCTTTCAAATGTGTGTCAAATAATAACTATTGAAAAATATGAGTCAAATCTCCTGCTGGATAACAAACACCAGCAGTAACCACTTCCACTCATCTGATGAAGCAACCGTTTGGAAACAACAACTATTCCCAGAATATCACGGCCTCATTGTCCTCAATAACAACCACGGCCCGGTTCGGATTTATGATCTCAAAAGTATTTTTTTTAAACTTTAAATAAATATAAACCAAAAGCAGTTAAACTAGTTTGCACCGTAACAATCCGTAAACACCTGAAGGGAACTTCCTCAGTATTAGTGGGAAATTGTGTTTTGAAAAGAGTGAAGACATTTTATCTCCTTTTCCTCCAGTTCCAGTCACCTGACCTTCCTCTGTCGCCCCGGTGACTGTTGATTGCTCATTTCTTTCACCTGCCCTCGGCCCCTCCTCTGTCTCCCTGATTGCTCATTCCTTTCACCTGCCCTCAGACCCTTTTCTGTCTCCCTGATTGCTCATTACCTTCACCTGCCCTCAGCCACACCTCTGTCTCCCTGATTGGTTAATTCCCTTCACCTGCCCTCAGCCCCTCCTCTATCTCCCTGATTGCTCATTCTTTTCACCAGCCTTTAGCCCCTCCTCTGTCTCCCTGATTGCTCATTACCTTCACCTGCCCTCAGCCCCTCCTCTATCTCCCTGATTGCTCATTCCTTTCACCTGCCCTCAGCCCCTCCTCTATCTCCCTGATTGCTCATTCCTTTCACCTGCCCTCAGCCCCTCCTCTGTCTCCCTGATTGCTCATTACCTTCACCTGCCCTCTGTCTCCCTGATTTGTTAATTCCCTTCACCTGCCATCAGCCCCTCCTCTGTCTCCCTGATTGTTCATTACCTTCACCTGCCCTCAGCTGGTCCCCCCCCATATATATATATATATATATATATATATATATATATATATATATATATATAAAATATCAAATAAAGGTATTTTACTTATTTAAAAATGTAATATATTTTATTTTAGCCCGCTAATCCAGAGATATCCATGCAACATTTTCTAATCAAAGATATTTCTAGTGAGCCGCATATATACAGTCAAATTATTAAAGCTATTGCCAACATTTAGGAAATATATATAATTTTAAACGCGCTTTCTTTTAATCTTAGCAAGCTGCACAGAGGCCAGAGAGAACCCTTTGATGTGTGCCTTAAGAACATCAAATGAAATGGACCACAGCGGATCAGGATGTTCACGGTTGCTGAATCATCGGCATCCTACACCTGGAGAACATTTCACAACTCGCTGTTATATTTACAATATTTTTGAATGAATAAAAACAAGAGAGGATCTCACTTAGGTAGCCAAGAGCAAAAAGAGAGGAAGAACACACTCATCATCACATTGTGTTAACTCTTTACTCCGATTAATAATGAGCAGTTCAGGAAATACAAACAATGAGGGTGACTTTTACACGACCGTTGAAAAGTTTGGGGTCACCCAGAGAATTTGGTGTTTTCCACGAAAACTCACACTTTAATCTATCAAATGAAAATAATGAAAATATATTCAAGATATTGACCAGGTTAGAAATAATGATTTATATTATAAATATTAATGTAGTTCTTCAAACTTGTGGCTCAAAGGAAGGCCAGTTTTATAGCTTAACTGTTTTCAGCTGCGCTCACATAAAAAGGGTTTTCACAGGTTTTCTAACCCTCCATTAGTCTTCTAAGGCGATAACACAATGTACCAGTAGAACACTGGAGATGGGCCTCTGTACACCGATGTAGAGATTTCAATAACAACCAGAGAATAGACATTTACTACATTAACTATGTAAAGAGATTATTTCTGACTAATTTAATGATATCTTCATTAAAAGAAAAGTGATTTTCTTTGAGAAAAAAGGATGAAGTGATCCTCAAACTTTTGAGGGAAATAGCTGTTTGTCTTTCCTGACTCATTTAGAAAAAAAATATTCTAATAAAACAAAAAACAACAACAATACCACCACCTGGTGGAGAGAGCGACCCAGAGACGCTCGTCCTGAGGCGATTCCATCGTCCAGCAGCGTCAACATTAAAACTTTCGTGGAATACAGCTCCATATAACTTTTTTTTTAAGACTCGAGGTCGACAAGAAGAGCCGAGCATTAAGAATAACGCAATGTATTGTCAGAGCATTCTGGAGCCCGAAACCGCTCGGCTTTCACACTCCATCTTCTCCACCATTTATTATGTAGCCAAGCAGCATTTCTCTCCTGACCTCCAGCCTTGTTTCCAGACAGGAGGACGGACACGGAAAAGTCATTATTCGAACCCAGAAACCGAGGAGAAAAAAACGTCTCTCATCCATCAAAGCCTCTTAAGATCTCTGACGATGTCCAGGACCCCGGCTCGGATCAAACACAGACACGCCGGTTGCGGTCGTGTCCGGCAAACGACTGCCCGCCCCGTTCATCCATCATGCTCCGAAACCGAGATATCTTCATAATAAAAAAAAACCTTTTCAGGTAATGGCCATGGCGGTTGGATCTCACCATTCGGCACGTCCCATGTCCGACAGCCGTGTGATGGATGACTTGATCTCAGCCGACATAAAAGGATCTGCTTGAAATTAACTTTTTTTTTTTCTGTCGCAGGCTGATTAATGAGTGCCAGTGGAACTATAGCGGGGCTCTTTCTGGTGGCTCTGTGGAAAGAAAGTATGATTGGCTATATAAGCGGGGAGCTTATTAACTTGATAAATAATAATTACAGTTTCTCTCCTCGAGTGAATGGTAACTGACTAACGTGGACAACACAAATAAAGAGAAAGAGAGATGTACAGAGAGGAAAAAGAGATCTCAACACTCTACGCCATGTTGTAATTACTTTATAATAACATATATTATCACGTGGTATCAGACACATAGTGATGTCATAGCTGGACACAACTGGAACAATCCCAGTGGCAGCCATGAGGAGAGCTTTACATCCTCCACATGCAAAGGAAAGGTGCTTCAGTGCTTCCTTTCTCATCTCCTTTTTGTCTAGGGAACACTTAACCATCCTTTCGGAAAGAAAAATAAATAATGCCGTCCCGCAATTCCAAAGCGACGCAAGTCCATAACATTCCCCGTACTTGATTAGGTCCAGCCTACAGTGTGAGAGCAGTAGCCTTCTCTGAGCGGCTCGGTGGTCCTACGACCTTTACACGGCGTAATAAGTACCGCGTCTGTCCTATTCCAGATGACGGTGGAGGGGTCCGGGGTTATTCGAGGCAATCACAATGTAACACAGTTCAGAAGGAAGCCATTTGTCGTTTTCTGGGTCTCCAAAATGTGCAGCATCTTCGGGGTGAGAGTTGAGGGCGACGTATCGGGATGGAGGATTCTTCAGCAACTCCAAAAGCAGATTTACACATTTTCCATCGGGATCTTTTCAAATCATTATTTTTGCGCAAGGGAGCATGCTAAACAATATTATTTCCAGGCCTTTTCACCACTAAGCGAACTATATTGTATACCCGTAACCGAACAGCTTCTGCCCGTGTGATCTGGGAGAGGTTGAACATGAAGTGCTTTTTGTTTTATTTTCCATTACATCTCCGTCTGGGATGCAGCACGTCCTGACTTCCTGTCTACAGACAAAGTGTTTCACCTCGCACCCTTTGTGTTGACACGGCGTGGGAGGCGCCGTGTGTCTGATGTGTTAAAGGCTGCGCCCCAGATGTGCCCAAGTTATGTTCCAACGTTCGCGTTCAGATTTGCTTTTACTTTGTTTTGCGTGGAGATGTTTGAGCTTTTATTTGTTCTTTTGCTCTGATGTTATGTTATTGATCCTGTGTGTCATGTCTTTATCTCGTAAAGGCACCTTTTAGTGTATGATGCTTTAAATAATACATTCAATTCAATTCAATTCAGTTTATTTGTGTAGCCCAATTTCACAAATTACAAATTTGTCTCTGAGTGTTTTACAATCTGTACACATACAGGACTGTCCAGGACACCTTTAGCTCATTGAAGGCCGCTATTGAAGCATCCTGGGCATCCATAACACCTCAGCAATGCCACAGGCTGATTGCCTCCATGCCACGCCGTATTGATGCAGTAATCCGTGCTAAAGGATTCCCAACCAAGTACTGAGTGCATTAATGGACATTTTCAAATGTTTGATTTTGTTTTGCTGTTATAAATCTTTTTTTTACTTGGTCTGAGGAAATATTCTAATATTTAGAGATATTTGAGTTTTCTTAAGCTGTAAGCCATAATCAGCAATATTAAAAGAATAAAAGGCTTGCAATATTTCAGTTGATTTGTAATGAATCCAGAATGCATGACATTTTTTTTTTTTGTATTACAGAAAATAAAGAACTTTATCACAATTCTAATTTTCTGAGACAGTCCTGTAGACATCCCTGACCTTTGACCTCAGATCGGATCAGGAAAAACTCCCAAATAACCCTTCAGGGGAAAAAAGGGAAGAAACCTTCAGGAGAGAGAGAGAGGAGGATCCCTCTCCAGGGATGCTCCTACTTATTTAATTACTCTTAAACCCACGCTCTTGAATTCTCCTTCACATCTTTCCTTGACGGTCACATGACAACACTATTATGATGACAATAATAATTAATGTACATATAATTGTGTTGATCACCATGTTAAGTTAACATGAAATACCTGATAGGTAGAAAAACAACAAAGTACAGCTGAAGTATCATTAGTTTTAGATTATTTGGACAAATACAAACCTAATGACCTTTTCACTGAAAACCACACATGCAGATGTTGACGCTAGAGGAATCAGAGGGTCACAGAAGGGAGTTGATGAGATGATCCATTGGGGTTTATTCAGCCTAATAAATAGGAGCATTCCTTAACCCTTGAAGGAGAATTTCATCCTTCATTTTAATAAAAAGAAAGTACAAATGTCCTTTTTACCAGAGCGTTTTTCAAACCGTTTTTTTTTAGCATTTTAAATATGCCCTGACCCTCACACAGCTCCCCTATCATTTAAACATCGACACAATAGGACGGATGATTAACTAAACACCGGCGATAAACTCTGGCAGCAGCAGCTCTTTGTCATCCGTGACCTCCAGGACCTCTCCGAGGCGGACAGGCTGCTCCGCCTGCCTCTTCAGGAGACGCACGGAGGCCGACCTCCTTCCTCTCTCCTCCATCTGCTGCTCCGCCCTGCTGCTGCGTCTCCAACCGCCACAAACACGCACGGCTTTAACGCCACTCGTCTGTCGAGTCGCTGAGGCCGAGCGAAAGCAGAGCTCACGGTGCGGACCCTTTAACCCCTTTGACCCGGCTGCAGGTGCCCATCCTGGTGCCTGTTCCGGAGTTATCTGATTTGCACAGATTCTAGTTTATATATTTGCGCATGTTTTACTTTGCAGTGATATCCTGTTAGTAATCTGTGTATCTGCAGTAAATCGGTCCAAATAGGATTTTCCTTTTTGCATTTTGATACCAACACGAACAAATCTGTTTCATCAGCTTCTTGTTACGAGAAACTCATTTTCAAAAGATCCTATATGCAAGAAGATCTTTTTTCTTGGTATTACGAGATGAGCCTCCAAATTGTTCTATTTTAACAGGAAACTTTTCCTTGTATTACAAACACACGTCACGTATCCACCAAAATGTCCTCGTTATTTCCGAGAATCAGCTCATAAAAATGTATCATTGTATCCCGGTGTGCTGCTATAACAAGACCAGTGTGCGGGGTCTCATCCAACCCTCTGAAGATGAATTGCATCGCTGTGCCTTTGGATAATTACCCCCACGATGTGGAAGGAGTGTGTATGTAAAACATATGCAAAGTTGTGCAAGTACTGTATGGGATATTTTAATAGCTTAAAAAGTCGCATTACTGTAAAATGTGTGGGAGTAATTGAACTCTTTCCATGAAATTATTTTCAAAAACCCATTTAAATGAAGATTCCCAGAAACGAGGTCTATAAATGTGTCGACATCTGAGAGATGAAAAAACAAGATTCACTGGGACGTTAATGTGCGAGAGAGGAGATGGGACGAGATAAGTGATCGGCGCCGATAAAGAGGGATGAGACGTCTCAGCCCTGAAGGCGTGGAGGTGTGGACCTCATCTCTCTCTCCACGCTGCATGGAGGGGGTTCTACTAACAGCCGGTGATGAGGGGGGGGGGGGGGGGGCAAATTTCATCCAAGGAGGTAACACAATGCACCTCACAGTAGGAAAGAAAGGGGGGGTTTACAAACATTTGTAAAACAAAAAAAAAGAAGACAAAAATTATAATAATATAAACACAGATTAAAATAAATAATATAAATACAGATTAAAATAAATAATATAAATACAGATTAAAATAAATAATGTAAACACAGATTAAAATAAATAATATAAACACAGATTCAAATAAATAATATAAACACAGATTAAAATGAATAATATAAACACAGATTAAAATAAATAATATAAACACAGTTTCATAAATGTTAAATAAATACAGTCCCAGTGAGTGATAAGCGAGATTAAAGAGGTATGTCTTGTTTAAAGGTCAGTGCCCAACAATAAGAAGACACATCTATTTATTTATAGTCATCAAGCCTGGACACAAACAAGAAGCTCAGACATGCACACAAAGACAACAGAAAGCCCAAAAGTGAGATTCATTTAACACGTTTTATAGTTTTTTTCCTTTTAATATTCACGCACGACGGTCACGCATATTAATGCGGAGCGGTTTCACCTTCGATGACTGGCCGGCTCCACGGGGCCGGGGTCCATGTGTCTCTATTATCCTGCTGGCCACGGTTCCCCGCCTCTGCCCCGCACTCATATGGGAGATATCTGTAGAATAATTCTACCTGTCTGTTCCTATCTCCTTCTCTTCTCTTCTTCTCTCTCCTCTTCTTCTCTCTTCCTCTCTCTCTCTCTCCCCCCCTCTCTCTCTCTTTCTGAGTGACCTTTCTGCATTCCTACCCAGCTAACCTTGGTGTCCTGTCATCTCTTTTTCTTCTTTTTTTAAAAAAAATCCTCCACCTCTCTTTCACAACCCTCTGTTAACCCCCCTGCTGACTTCTCCTTCCCTTGGTTCCCGCCCCCTGGATCACTTTTTGTTCCCCCTCCCCTCTCTCCTCCCCTCTCTCCTCCCACGTTGCTCTCTGCAGCTGTACATACTCTGCTTTTTAATTAGACCGACTCACTATAGCTCCACCTCCGCCTGCCTCCCACTCCCCCCCTCCCTCCCCCTCCCTCCCTCCCTTCGCACAGAAGGATGCAGGGGCTTGCATGGCGACACGGAGAGGAGGTCATGATGGAGAGACGCAGAGAGAAAGGGGGAGAGAGGGAACAGGGACAAGACAGGGGGAAGTGAGAGGAGCGTAAGTGCCTGTTTGCTCTTGTCTTCTTGCTCCCCCTCCTGTCCGTTCACTTCCACTCACAACGCGCAGACGGCGAGGGAGGCGCAGCGGAGCTCAGCCTCCGAGGGGATGGAGGAATAGGTTCCCACGTGAAAGGCATGTGTTTACAGAAGAGGAGAGTGAGATAGATGAAGACACAACCAGCGGGGAAAGGAGAAAGGTGAGGAGGAGGAGCAGCAGCAGCAGGAGCAGGAGGAGCAGGAGGAGGGAGACCAGGGAGAAGCAGATGGACTGTAACGGCGTGGAGCTCGCCGCGCAGCAGTGACAGGGAGACGGGGACGAGAGTCAACGTGACCGCCGGAGGGATGGAACACCGGGCGGAGGAGACGTGAAGGAGTAGCGGAGGAGGAGAAGAGGAGACACCACAGGAGGAGAGAGAGAGAGAGAGAGAGAGAGATGTGGTACGTGTGACTCAGTTCTGTGTCCCGATGGAAGATAGTACAGCAATCTCCCCGCCAGCAGCATCGCCATAGAGACCAGAGCGGAGGACACGCGTAAAGTCTGTTTGTGTTCCGGACTTTTCACTTTTTCCTGCTGTTCCGACCTTCTGCTGATCGCACAACGAGGAGAAAGGCAGTGTGCGTCCTCGCATGTGTGCACACACACACACACACACGTTTTGTTTATGTGTTTGGCAGGTGTGTTTGTGTGTGTTTGCATGTACGTGCACATATTTAATCTGACAATGGGGGTGTGTTCGTGTGCTCATGTCGTGCCGGTGTGTGAAATCTAGTGTGAAAGGGGCTCATACGTACTTGTGTGTGTGTGTGTGTGTGTGTGTGTGTGTGTGTGTGTGTGTTTGGATACTGGGATTTGCTTCAATGCAGGTGTGGGAGTTATTTTCCGAGATTGTGCAGCTTTATGAGGAGCTTTAGAGAGTCAGGAGCTTAGATGGGTCTGTCAGTGATGTAGCTTTGCAGATTCCAGCAGCGTGCCTTCACTGCATGTTTGTCAGCAGGACTGTGTGTGTTTGTGTGTGTGTGTGCAGTGGAGGGTGGGTGTATGCAGAAAGTTTGAGGAGGAGGGACTGAGTGAGGGAATTCCATTTGTATAGATCTCTCTCTCTCTCCGTGTGTGTGTGTGTGTGTGTGTGTGTGTGTGTGTGTGTTTGTGTGTGTGTGCCAGCACGGTCCAACGCACACTGCTCTGGCGTGTAATTTTAAAGCAATGAGCGACGTTTTTTGCAGAATTGGACTCATACCGATGCGCTCTCACATCATGTGTTTACATGTGCAGAGCATTGTCCTCCGTGTTTCTCAATTAACTCGTCTCTGAGCCATCTTTAATTGACGAGCAGCATGCCAATGCAATTGCACATATACACTCTCATGCATGCAAGTGCACCATCAAATACACATGCATGCACTTATCACGCACAGGTGCACACACATACACACACACACACACACACACACACACACAGATATGTGCAGTGTGAAGATATCTCTAACTCTAAGACACTATATTCCTCTTTGTATCTGATCTCATCAGTGTGTTTTCCAAGAGGTCAGTTCTCTCCCTCTCCAGCTTCCACTCGTCTACCATTTCATCCTTTCTTTCCCTCTGTCATTGCTCATAACACAAGTGGACGTAGGCCTCTCTTAAACCTCCTCTGTCTCCTCCTCCCGCCTCGCTCTGTGATTCTGTCCGTGGGTCTGGCGGCCAGGTGTGTTTTCGAGGGACTGACGGCAGCTGGGCTTTGTGGGTAACGCGCTCTGACGTCCTCTCGGGACATTAGTCTGGACAGGGACGTTGTAGCTCCCCCCAGGGAGCGGACCTGCATGTGCTGCTGTGCACCGGACATGTCAGGACTCAGGACGGTCACTTGTTGTGTTTGGCTGCTGCTTTTTAAAAATTATTTCACCTCTGAATCCACAGAAAAATGAGCATGGAAGAGATAACCAGCCAGAGAAACCAGACAATTAGGCAGCTGAAAGAAAAGCATGTTTACTCTTTCACAGATACACAAACATCGTCACATTTCTTCACAGACGGATACATTTGCTTATCACAATCCGTTGGCCTAGATATAGGGATTTCGTATCAGGCACAGGATTTCGGTCAAACAAATCACTTGTGGCACCCACGCTCGAAAAGTTGTAAAGTAATCCAGCCACAATTTAAGGCACTGGTGTCAAACACAAGGCCCGCGGGCCAAATCCGGCCCGCCGCATCATTTTATGGGGCCCCTTCCGGCTTGAAAGTCACGCGATCCCCTTTAGTAACATTTCCCATGCTTTTATTTTGAAGGTTTCAAATTGAATGGATTTATGTTGCAATATTAGAGACATTTTCTCTCCAATAAACAATTATCAAATGCAAAAAGAGTTATTTTACAATATGTTCGAGGAGTTTATAAAGTGTTTCCGGCCCTTTAAGAGGGCGGCCATGATGCTGATGTGGCCCACGATGAAACAGAGTTTGACACCTCTAAGGGAACAGGAACCAGGAGGGTGACCTTCTGAAGGAAGGAGCTGACCAGTGGCTCCACAAGCCCATGTGTGTGTGTGTGTGTGTGTGTGTTTCTATTACAGTGCAAGTTGTGTTTAAAGTAGAGTTGTTTTTGTGTGTTTTAATTGAGTTAATTAAGTATGTGTACAGAGTGTAAAGCCCTCTAAAGGCAAACTGGATGCAGATTGTTTATTAATGCTGCAGCGAGCTGAAATATGACTCGCCGTGACTGATTGACTGCAACCGGCCGAGCTGAATGGCGGCGCCGACAACCCGCCGCTCACATCTCGCCGCTCCGGCTCTACGGCGTCTAACAGGAATAACAACGGCTGTGTTCTCTGCGTCGCCTCGGGTTTATAATGAATTAAAAATCGTAATTTAATTTGTGTTTGTTTGTGTAATTTAATTTGCTGTCGAGCATGATCGGGCTTAAGATTGCATCAGTCGGAGGCGGCCGCTTCGGAAACACGGTTTCAGCTTCGGGTAGAGCGGGGGTGAAGGAACTCATTTCCCCGACAGCTGATCTCAGACCAGTGGAGATAATAAGTAAGTGAGATATAAGGACAGGCTTTACTTTACTTACTTATTTCCAACGCTGTGCTTGGCTTCTGCTTCATCGTTGCTTATGAATGCATGTGGATCTGTTCACACGCACACCTCCGTGCACACTCACTCCTTCACGGAGCTGACGTCTGCATTTCTACCTGAACATTGAAAATGCGGAAATTAATGTTTTGATCGCTGTGTATTTGTATGCGTGTGAGTGTTATTCGCATAAGTCAAAAAGTATTAAACCGAATCGCATGAAATTTAGTGGGATGATTGTTTATTATCCGGGGACCATTTGATTTGATTTTGGGATTGATCGGGTCAAAGGTCAAGGTCATGAAAAAGGTCTAAATCTTCTTGAATCGCATGCAATTTGGTGGGATGATTGGTTATTATCCGGGAACCAATTGATTAGATTCTGGGATCGATCGGTCAAGGTCATAAAAAGGTCAAAATCTTTTTTTTACCATATACATTTTAGTCAATTTATATCCAATTGGCATGCAACTAATGCCAAAATGTTCATAATGCAATGCCCAATCTTGTGATATGCGAAGGTATGCGCTCTACCGAGTGCCCGTTCTATTTTTTTATGTGCTTGCTGGTTTTTATTGTATCAAATAAAACTAAACATGCCCCGGTCCGACACGCTGCTGTGCTGCGCTGCACACAACGCACACCCAACACAATATTTGTGTTCAGCACATCTCACGGAGTTGCTCCTGAATTTGAGATTTCTTGCCCTCTTGCATCCGTTCTGAGCCGACCGGGTGGAGTCCAGGTATAACTGTTACCCTCCCTTTGGCTCACAGGGCCAATAACTGATCATACAGCTTTTCTTAGTTCCTCTCCAGTTCCCCCGTAAACGCCCTGACACGCCGATGCTCCTGATTTACCACTTCACTGAACCCTAGCCGTGACATTTCCTCTGCTGCCAGGGGTTGCTCCCTCCTGCTTCCCCCCTACCTCCGCCTGTCCGTGTGCCTCCGCCTCTTCTCCCTCCTGCTTATTCAGATTCCTGCTCCTCTCAGTTTGCTAGATGTCTCATAGCATCTCTAAATATAACCAAGCATGTGTACCTCCTCTGCTTCCTCTTCCTCTCTTCCTCCTCCTCTTCCTCCTCTTTACTCAGTCCTGTCTGACAAATGTAAGCGTGCCGAGACAATTCCATCTGACGTGCCTTTACATAGCGATTCAATCCACGGCACCTTCCGTCTCCTCGCCACGGCCAGACCCAGAGGTGTGTGTGTGTGTGTGTGCGCGTGCGTGTGTGTGTGTGTGTGTGTGTGTTTGGCACGGATGCAGTTCTCAACATCCCAGAAATAATCGGAATATTATTAGATCCGCGCAGCTCTTGGCTTCTGGTGTTTTTGAATACATCAGATATGTGTTTTCAGAGTCAGCGCGGCTTAGCATAGGGAGATCAGATGTGACCTTAACATTATAATCACACACACACACACACACAGGCAAGATGATAGAAGCCTCTAGTCACACAGCAAAGCCTTCTCTGAGAGGTATAGGCAGCACGGCGGCTGTGGTAAATCTCAAATAATAACCAAAAAGAGTTACGACCCTTGCTGGCATTATGCCGGCGCACACCTTCCTCCTCCCGCCCGGGGATTCATCTCTTGTCTGCCAATAAAGCTCAACATGAAAATGTCACATGTGGTAAAGAGCTGGCCTCCGCCACCGGAGAGAGCCTGTGCAGCATTAGGAGGAGCCTGGATTCATTAAAGTGTCGGCGTAAATTTTGATACGGAGGTTATAGTTTGCGGAGCGAGAGGCAGGAACTCTGGCGAGGAGGTGGATGAGGGGCAGAGAAAAAGGGGGAAGAGTGCGATGGGGGAAAGAGGGAAGATATAAGTGACATTGGTGGGAGAGAAAAAAAGATGGGCCAGAAGATGGAAAGAGGGTAGGATCAGGATGACACCCCCCGTAGAATGATTTACGGTAATGGTCCTGCGACTGGTGGATGAAACTCTGAGGAAAATCTGTCAGGGTGAATGTTTAAAGTAGACTGCTTTTTACACAAAATGGGAAGTAAGACTGACGGCCGCCAGGAGATGGGGTACATAGGAGAAGGGGAAATGTAATTTTATCCACAAAGACAAATCTTCAAGGTCACACAGACGGCGTGGATCGATTGTATGCTTGAGATATACATCAGCGTGTGTTTCTAAGCCGGATCCAGTGTACTATCTACCATCTGTACACACTGCAGTGATAAGAAGTCAAATGAAAAGGAATCCTGTTTCTTTCTACATCCACCAATACATCTGAGTGTGTATGCTTGATTTTTCTCCCCCAGGGCTCTGTCAGCTACGACTTAAAAACAAAAAAACATGGTTATTAGGATTAATTATGATTAAAAGGGTTGACGGTGGGGGCACGGCTGTGACAAAGATCCTCCTCGTCAGAGCCGGAGATAGAAGGAGGGAAACAGAGAAAAACAGTGGAAGTAAATAAAAGTGTCAGCCCCTCGGGTATGTCGCTCCCTGAATAACCTGGGAGCTGTGAAGGAGTCACTAATTACCCCTCCCACGGAGGAGAGAGGAGCAACAGAGCAGCGGCCAGTCACACTCGCACACAGAATTAGCCCAGGCGTGTCAGAGGCTATCACAAGGAGATAACAAGCCGGATCCATAGAGCGTGCAAACGACAGCACGATCACCCCGACTGCAAGTGACAGTGGTATATATATATATATATATATATATATATATATATATATATATATATATATATATATATATATATATATATATATATATATATATATATATATATATATATATATATATATATATATATATATATATATATATATATATATATATATATATATATATATATATATATATATATATATATATATATATGAATATATATATATATATATATATATATATATATATATATATATATATATATATATATATATATATATATATATATATATATATATATATATATATATATATATATATATATATATATATATATATATATATATATATATATATATATATATATATATACGTATCAAGGCCGTAGATCTTCAAAAACAAGCTGCGGAATCGGTGTGACGAGAACATCCTACTAAATACAGCGAGGCAGACAGGCTGTCACACGGCGACCGGATGAATCAGAAAGGATGTCACCACGGCAGATCATCAACGACTGATAACAGGGCCACGGACTGTTTAACATGGAGGAAAAGAAAAATCTTGCATATGGGGAATAGCAGTCACACCGTGTGCCCGAGAGCAGGAATAATAGACATTTGATGTGAGGAAAGAGATGTGCAGAGAAAGGGATATCCGCAGTAAAAGTATACCTCTCAGCCAATGTGAATAGGCCTTAATTACAATCTCTTCTCACTTGTTTTTTTTGTGGATATCCTTCTGGTGCTGATGATATACCTTTTGTTTTCTTTTACATCCTTTCAATACTTCTTCTGAATTGATGTCTTATTTTTCCCATTCTGCGTTGACCCCGTTCTCATGCATTTTTAAAATAGCTGCCTATCTAATACATCCTTCATTATCCGGGAGAGCGAGCCCATCGCGCTTCTATGTAAATGCAATAATATGGAAACAATTTCATTCTCTGACTCCTTTTTATTTCCCCTCTTTGTCTCCCTGCTCTTTTCAGGAATTCCACGCCGTTTTCCAGCGCGAGAGAATGAGTCACTGAGAGAAGAGAGAAGAGCTACGGGAAGAGAAGAGGGAGGAGAAGAAGAAGAAGAAGAAGAAGAAGAAGAAGAAGAAGAAGAAGAAGAAGAAGAAGAAGAAGAAGAAGAAGAAGATAAAGTTGAAACAGATAGGCCATTATGTGGAAGTACGCATCCTTGGTCATCCAATCTCCTGAGGGCCCAGGGGACATAGCAAGTGGAGAAGGAGGGTCTGCCGAGAAGACAAGCCAGTGTGATGGGCACAGGAAGGATGGACAGGCTGTGTTTCCTGTCTCCTTGCTTGTTTGCCGGTAACCTCTTCAGCCTCATCCAGAGTTTGTCTCCCTGGCGAGTTAAAGAGAAATAAGGAGCCAAAAGTGAACCACGAAGAAGAAATGGGAAAGTGTGGACATTTCTCACATTTTCATTTAATGAGTATTTGATGCTGCATATATTTATTTTTTTTGTATAGGAAAAGCTAACCCGAGGAGGTTAGAATTTATCACAGTGATCTTTAATTAATTTTTACTTGCTGTGCTTAATATTACCACACCTTGAACTGTGAATACGGTAACCCGTCCTTTCTAGGGGACCGTCTTCGTTGAAAAGGAAGTCCTTGGTGTATAGATATGAGATAACCTAAGCAGCTGCACACAATCCGATGAAATAATGAATCTTACACTGTCTATTCTGTCATGAAATTGGAACTCGGTCAATCTATTGTACAAATCGCTCACTGGAATAAGGACTACAAAGCAATGGGGAGCTCTCCCTCTCCTTGTTGAAGTACTGACAGAACTAGGCCTTCAAAACATCAAACTGCCTGTGGATGTTGGGGCAGAGAGAGACTCAAGAGAAATGGTGAGCAAAGAGCCCAACCACTTGCTCACAGGCCAAACCAACGGCAAGAGCGCCTTGGCAGACAAGCTGCCCGGGACGATGACTGTGCGCTCCGTGCTGCTCAATCGAGACTCCCCGGACATCGAGAGCCGCCTCAAGCGCCGCCGCAACCGCACCCACCAGGTGCGGTTCAAAGACCTGGAGGATGGCAGCAGCAGCAGCGGCAACAGCGGGACGGGAGAAAACAGTAGCCATCCGAGGCCGGCACCCAACTGCGACAGCCCGCATCCTCTTCGCAAACACGGCGGCAGGTCCCCGAAGCCGTGGAGCGACCGGGACGGGCCTCGGACTCAGAGTCTACCTGGCCAGACCTCCGTGGTGGGGTCTGTGCGCGGGGACATGGAAAGTACTATAGAGGTGGTCGCTGCCTTCTTGGCCAGGGCCCCTCCTCATCCGCTGACTCCGGGTCCCACGCGGCGATGCTGGGCACCGCCGCAGATCAACTCCTTGACCTTGCCGATGACACGCAGGCCCAGCACGAGCACCAGCACAGCCATCCAGACCTCCCCATGCCTAAAAAAGCCCCTCTCTTCCACCCATACACGTAGCCACAGCCTCGGGGACTCGCTGGGCATGGATGGGGACGACGAACATGACTCTCAAGACGAGTACCTTACGCACAACCACGTGTTGGGCTCTTGGTCCAAGGACCAGAACGGTCCTCCTGGGCCTGGCGATCGAGCTGTGGTGGAACGGAGATCCAGAGCCTCCAGGACGGACATTAAATCGGCCGTTAGTTTGGTGAAGAACTCCCGGCACAGCTGTCCCCCGTCGGTGTTTCACAACACGGAGCCGTTTCACTGCTCCTCCTCGTCTTGTCGAGACGGCCCCAAGCGCCAGGGGAGCAGCACTCCCTCCGGGGTCCGTAGGAGGAAGCGGCTCAATCGGACAGCAAGTGACCCTGGAAAGGAAGTGCACTACTGCACCATTCCCACTCAAACCGAAAGCCACAGTCCATCCCCGCCGCCTTCCAACACCAACTTGTGCACCACTCAAGTGCAAACAGAGAGCGCTTCCCCACCTCCGAATTCAAAGTATTGCACCGTCCAAAGTCAAACTGAGAGTCAACATAAATCGACACCTTTGAGTGACAAACAATGCACAATCCAGATTCCCATCGCCAACTCTCGTCCGGCCCTACCTCCAAACGCTGAAAAGTGCACCACTCAAATACAAACAGATTCGCCGTGTCCGGCTCCTCCGAATCCCGAACCTTGCACCACCCAGACACAAATGTGCAGCCCCTGTGCTTCTCCGCCTCTCACAATACCCCTGAGCTCCATACTAATTCAATCTGAGAGTCCTGCATCCCCAACTGAGACTCAAGATCCTCCCACCACCCAAATCACTACTGTGCCTTACTGTAAATCGCCCCCACCTGCAAGTGCGCCAACACAGAGCCCCAAACACTGCGCTGAACCACCTTGCTCCTCCCCAGTCAAGCCAGCTTGCACCACCCTGCCTCCACCCATAGCGCTATCCATCCCTTCCACTTCTGCACCTACAGTTGCCCAACACCCTATCCCGTATTACACTGTTGTGTCACCGCCAACAACCCCCAGCACAGTCGTGGTATGCTCCAGTCCTTCCCCAACTGCACCATCATGCCCCATGCAAAACTGCTCCACCCCTATCTCAAGCATAGTATCCCCAGCTCCCCCAACCTGTTCCACTCCTACCCCAACTGTAACCCCCAATATAACTCCTGTTGATACCCTCAGACTTCCAACCGCTGCCGTAACACACGAACAACCACACAGTGCGTCAACCGCTACACCTTTTACATTCGTGACTCAGACTTCCCTGTCGTGCACCTCCATATCCTATTACTCCACCACGCATTCGGTTGGTGCCCATGCCCCTCACCCAAATTCCACTTTGCCTTCCTATGCCACTCTCATACAAAGTGTGTCTCATTGCAACATCCCATGCCAAGCTCTGCAAAATACCTCTTCTGCCAACACGGGCATCACCCCCTACTCCTCCCCAGTCCCCAAATTAAAATCCTGCACTTCTCCGCCTCCTCTCGTGCAAACATACGCATCCACTCTTCCGAAAGCACAATCGTGTGCGACTCCAACTAAAGCTGTTCCTCTTTATTCGTCCAAATTTCGTGCCGCGCCGCCATACACGCCCCCGTCTCAGGCGCCGCACAACGCTCAAGATAAAAGGGGGATTCGACTTCCGCCTCCGCCGCCGCCACCTCCACCTTACACGCCACGCAAAACGGGAAGCGGTGCACCCGGTCCTGCAGTCAGAAACCCCGTGCTCGCGGCAGACGGCAAGGCCGGCAAGGGAGATAAAGACGAGGAAAAGGAGAAAAGGGAAGATATAAAATGTACAGACTCACCCAGGCTGTGTGAGAGAGCCAGCTCTCTGAAGCACAGAGCTCAGACTCCGCCAGTTGCTGTGATGAAGGAAGAGAAGCCGGCCTCATCCTCTCCTGCCAAGGCCTGTTTTAAGTCCAGCTGTCTCAGCTCAGCACAGGCTCAGCTCGGGGTGCTGCACAAAATGCTCTGCTCAGGACCCAATGCCAGGCCCAACACCCCCAACAGACAATGCCCTGCAAACCAGCAGAGTTGCTCTGGAGTCAGGGGCCGCTCTGAGTCTGGGGAGCGGCCTACAGCCGGACCCCTGACTGCCACCCAGGCTGACACACTGAGACAGGTCCAGGAGATTCTGGGAGGGTTGGTGTCTGGTGCCCGGTGTAAACTGGACCCATCCAGGATGACAGAGAAGCTCCTGGGTCCCAACGGACCCCTGCATGATATTCGTCACCTGCAGACTCAGCTCCAAAGCCTGGAGGGGGTCCTGGAGACCAGCCAGAACACCATTAAGGTCCTGCTGGATGTCATTCAAGACCTCGAGAAGAAGGAAGCCGAAAGAGAAGGGTGAGGCAATATTTCATGTTGGTTTGCAGTTTACATGGTAGGGATTAAAAAGGAAATGCCTGCACACTGACTCCACGCCATGAATCTCATGGTCAACGGGGGTTTTCAGCTCAATCAGATCGTTGAGTCGTACTGCATACCACATTACACCAGAGCATGCTTCCTTTACTCCTACGAGATCATAAACGTCCAGCCACTGACGTTAGCTGCTCTGAAGGCTTTTCACTCTTGCATTTAATTAGCCCTCGGCTGACCTACGGCCACATTTAGATGGACTTCATCCAACCCATCGACGCAGTGGATGTGCCAAGAGTGCAATGTGTGCAAGTGTTGCAATGCGACTTCACTCATCCAATACGTGCAAGTGCATATTGATGATAGATTATTTTGTAATCGTGTAATGTTATCATGATTATCCCATCTCAGAGGACTTGAAGATGCTGTTCGGTGTTTTGGACTTCTGATAAGTTTTGAAATGTAGGGATGCACTACTCAAACGGGCCTTTATGGATTTCATTGTGTTACTCTGAAACAACACACCTGCACTAATGCAGCCTCCTGTATTGTTTTCTTGCCGTTTTTCACAAATGCCTTCAAGACTGAAATTTCTTCCAGGGACCACTGCACACAATTTAGGCACACAGTAATTGCAACAATATCATTGGACGATGAAACAAGAGCCCACTTTACTGAATTCATCTGAGAACACAGTTCACAACCTTGAAAAGTTGAAAAGTGGGGTTTAGTCGACTTTGGGAAGACTCTTTCCTCGGTTAGCTTTCACGACACATCGTCCATATCGAAGGTCAACAAATTCTATAAGAGGGTAGATGACCCGGGATCACAGGATGGATTTTTAGCAACTTATATCCAAGGTGGTGTTCAAACGTAACATGAGCAATGCTGTGAAGTGTTGCATAGTTGCATGGTTCGTCTGGGTTTCAATGTTGAGTAAAAGCCCGGGGCCAAAAGAGAATGTCCCAAATTTGATCCGGGGCCGACGGGTCGACGGGGCTCTCAGCTCAGGGCCGAGTCAAGTGTGGCTTTAAGATTCAGTCTTCTGTGAACCCTTATTAAATAGATACCCTCTCGTATTGCCAGATTACTCTCACACTAATACATTTTCTAGTAACAAGAAGATTTACTGCCACTTTTGAAAGGAGACAAAAGAAGTTTTTGTCGAAGTAAAGTAGAAATGTGTTTAAAGTTCGAATTCTCAAACCAGCAATAACAGTTTGTTGCTAATTGGAGGCAACAGACACAACACTGACATATTATATTTTTTACTGCAGGTGCACATGGCGAACATATTAGCAAACAGTTGCCTATTTACACATTTACTGAGCAATTTAACAAAATAAATGAGCACCTGATGAATATAGATCCAATACTCCCTCTTTTCATTAGTTGTTTAGTCTCCACCAACTCCTGAGGGACGTCTCTGTCTCTTTGCTAACAGTGGCACCATGTTTGATTACGAGTGCCTGATATTATGGAGACCTGGAAGGTAAATGTCAGCATGTGGCCTAAGTGCCTGCTGTTTTATTCCCAGACAGTTAATTTCTCGAGTGAGAATCCGGTTCTCTCCATAGAGAAAAACAAAAGAGGGGAATACATTATAATGTGATCATGGCTTTGCAGTAAAAATATGCATTCCCTCTCCTGGAGTGGAGTAGACACGTGGGTTGTAGTCGGCAGAATATCCTTCAAAAAAAGGAATACCCACATCCCAGCGGTGGTAACCTCGCTCCATCGGCATATCACAGAGAGACGCTCGTTACTCCGGAGCTTTTCCCCCCTAAGAGTTGCTGAGATGCAACTCAATCTATTTCTAACCAATGCCAGCATTGTAAGCTTTTTTTTTTTTTTAAATATGTTGGCTACATGCCAAACACTATGTCAATTTGGCGAGAATGAGAAGTGGCTAAAACAGCAGGACGAGCAACAGACGGAGGAGAAGAAACCCCATAAGGCGGGGGGGCGGGGGGGTCTCATGCCAGTCATGCAACTCTTGATTTCACTTTGAAGTCTTGATAGAGTGATGGATTGAAGACTTCACTTCATGCCACACCGCACCGCGGGGGGGGGGGGGGGAGGGGGGGGGAGGGAGGGGGTTCTCGGTTGCATCTACTCCGCTGCAGCTCTCCCCTCACGTACGTACACTACCGTCACTTAGAAAAAAAAAAAGAAAAGAAAAGTTTTTTTCCAATGAAATGATATTAAATTAATCAGAAATTCTCTCTCTACATAGTTAATGTGTAAATGACTATTCTCTGTTTGTTAATGAAGTCTCTACAGAGGTGTGTAGAGGCCCATCTCCATGTTCTAGTGGTACATTGTGTTATCGCCTTAGAAGACGAGCAGAGGGGTAGAACCCCCTTGAAACTCTTTATTTTATAACTTTTTATTTTGCATTTTCCACAAACAGATTATTTCTTGACATTGAAACCTTTTTTATGTGAGCGCAGCTGAACACAGTTATGCCGGTGAGAGAAGCTCTAAAACTGGCCTTCCTTTGAGCCACAAGTTTGAAGAACAACATTAATATTTACAATGAAAATCATTATTTATAACCTTGTCAATGTCTTGACTATATTTTGTATTAATCTTGTATTCATTTAATAAATAAAAGTGTGAGTTTTCATGGAAAACACAACAATCAGCCATCGTGTCGGTGGCTTCAGACGCGCTACACGCCTCTCACCGTGTAAACCCTTTACCGGCATCATCAAGTCTTTAATTAATCTGGTTCCGACGTTGTAAACTCCTTAGTAATCCCCCCTTCCCCTCCCCCGCCTGCCTTATCACACCAAAATAGTACATGATGTGGACAAGATAGAGATGGATGGATGTGTGTGTAGGATCCATGGAAAGGCTCCACTGATATCTAAGCAGCGTAATCCTAAAAACATTCCTCACACTTAACACTTTGCAGACATTTGAACATGTGACTGCACGGCCTTCTGTCCCTTAAGGTGAAAACATATCTTGTATATAAGAATGTCAGTTTTGAGGCTATAAGTCTAATGCATGCAGACTTTACTTTCGCCTCACAAGCATTGTGTTATGCCTGGAGAGGATCCGTGACTCGTGGTTTACGTAAAGCGTCGGTTGGAAGGGGGCTCATTAAACAATGATCCGGGGTGATTCCAGAGAGGATGAGATTGGTGTGTTTTGCACAGACATGTAGTTCAACATGAAACCTGAACATGTTTTTTTGGAGCCTCACACACACACACATGAACAACATCACTTTGTTGTAGTTTTTTTACCCCTGATATGTCATCTCTGTGCTTCTCAACAGAAGACATTCGTACCGGACCGGCCAGGACATCGAGAACTGTGGGACCTGCAGGGACTGCGCCTGCATCATCTACAGGTACGTGGACAGGTGCATGGTCATCCTCTCACGGAGGGTTCCTGTATGTTTGGGGTTTGTTTCTACACGTGAGCGGCGGGAGCGCAGCGCACGCTGCCGTTAAGATCACGTCAGTTTGGGGGTTTCAGTTTTCTGGCTGGGTGGGACATCATGGCCGCTCATCGCCACTTAACACGGTTATTATTTACTAAGAGGTATCACACACACAAACACACACACACAAACACACACACGCACACACACACTCTCTCAGATTTAATGAGGTGAATATCAACACCGATCGCACACCGGTGGTCCCACTTGGTTTACTCCCTCCTCCTCGTCTCTTTTTTCTACTCTCCTTATCTCTCTTTTACACACACGGATGCACAGAGTCAAGTACGCAAACACACGCACACACACACACACACACACACACACACACACACAGATGCACAGTGTCAAGTACACAAACACACGAATGCATACACATACACATATATACACGCACACACATGCACGCACGCACACACAAACACAAAGATGCACAGTGTCAAGTACGCAAACACACACACCCACACACGCACACAGACACACACACACACAGATGCATGCACACACACACACAAAGATGCACAGTGTCAAGTACGCAAACACACACACACCCATACACGCACACAGACACACACACACAGATGCATGCACACACACACACAAAGATGCACAGTGTCAAGTACGCAAACACACACACACCCACACACGCACACAGACACACACACACACACAAACACACACACACACACACACACACACACACACACAGGGGCTATGTAATCATCCCGCTCCTGGAATTTGAATTGAAATCCTGTGATGAACAAACCGATTTCACACGTTACCGGAGGTGAAGAAGAGGAAAGAAAAGTGAGGATTGCTCTGAAATTAAAATCCCTGTCTCTGGGTTGTAAATGTCAAAAATGCACCAAAAAAAGAGGACGTGGTTACTAGCAGGAGAAGACAGTATTGCAGAGGGAGGAGGGATGACATCCGTCGGGCTGCAGCCTCCATGCACAAACATAGAGGTCTGATCACCGGACGAAACCCGGAGAGCCGACACACAACGTATCGACGTGGACCCGAACGCTTTACTCAACGTCTCGGGGTGCTGGCTCGAGCTGCTCCGACCCTGGGATGCATGCTGGGGTCCTCTCAGTGCAGGACCCCCGGTCTGCTGTCCCCCACCAAGCAGCAGCAGACACAATAACTGCACCGCCGCAGCGGCGCCCTTTGGTCGGGCGACCCCCCCGGCGCCTCACACTGAGGTAATTCTAATTTGCATATCTGATTTTCCGTTGAATCATAGCAATTCATTTGACCTGTGCTTTATAAAAAAAACTGGGCTTTAAAAAATATATATATTATATATATATATAAAAAAATATTATACATATATATATATATATTATACATATTATATTATATTATATATATGTATTATATATATATATATTTGAGTATAATATTTCAAATATAAAATACTCATATTTTATTACGATTATATCAGAATCAGAAACTTTTTATTGCCAAGTATAATTTACATAAACAAGGAAAGTGGCATGGCGGGTGGTGCAACAATAGACAATGACATTAACAACAATAAACAATTAACACAGTGCGATAATTGTGCAGACGGGCAGGTTTCAAACATTTAACAAGTGTAAGTGTATTTAAGGTGAAGCATTATGTATATGTAAGTGTTTTAAATGAAGAGTTAAGTTATATTATGTGCATATTATAATTATCATATTGATGCATTAAGATGTTTATTGTTGTTTGGATTAAAATATGCAGAGATGTAAAAATCCTAACACATTTCTCAATATTTGCAAATTGACTCTTGCATTTGGTAAACAAGGAACTCCCTCTGATAATCCTCTGGAGGTGTAGGAGCCCATCGTCAGGTAATATTAATCCTGTGAGGCTGAAGATAGAAACAAATGACATTGTAGGATCACGGCGTAACTCTGATTATTAAAACTAAATCATGTAAACACCTTAAAGGCTTGTATTATAATTTACGTTGTGAATCTGAGGCAGCGTAACCCAATTAATGGGCCAAGATTCATCATCGGTCTTTTTAATTGTGAGTTGGAGCCGTTTGTACGCCCAAGACTGATTGCTTTCAGTGATTTGATTGTGCATACTCACCTACGCACTCATTTATTATGTATAAACTGTGCAGCGCTAATAGAGGGTTTCCTGTAGCTACGACACGACCTCGACGTAAAGCTGCTCGTCAAACAAATGATATTATTTCTGAAGTTTAAATTACAGTACGGCACATAAATGATTCAGTCCAATCTGATTATGTTCAGTCATTTATTTCGAGTGTGTGCACGCAAACCTCAGACACGCACAAGAAAGACATCGGGAGATATGAGAAGAAAAAAAGATCTGTGAGAAAATATCTGAGATGTAGAGATGGGAAAAGAGAGAGAGAGAGAGAGAGAGAGAGAGCAGATGGAAAAGAAGACAAGTGATTCATTCAGACACTAAATACAGATTCATCTCGAAAGATATCACAGTGAGGGTTCAGGAACGTCGGCGTGAAGAGCTGCCCGAGACGCGAGGAAGTGAAATATTACACTCCATCCATCACCTCTCAGCCGACGTCCCGAGCCACCATTCGCGTCTTTTATGTGTGACAAGACGATGTCCCTCCTTTAAAAGCGCCGGAGATTTCCTTTTTCTTTGAGTCTCAATTTTAAGCCGAGTCTTAAAGAGAAATGTTTGGCAGCGATGGAGAGGAAGGTGAGAAAGAGATAAAGTGAAGCCCGGAAGAGGAGTGAGTGATGGGAAAAACATCAAATCTGACAGGACAGATTCCATCAATTAAAAGAAAAAGGCTCTTGGAGAAGTTTTAGTCCTCAAAGAAACGCGCGGCTCAGCACATCACATGACAGCATCCATCTCCTTGAAGAGCTCCGCAGTGTAAGAATATCGGTCCTCCTCAAAAAGAAACTTGAGCCCAGAGAATCTGATGTCACACAAGTGTATTTTAAAGCTGCTGCAATCAATGTTTTCATATGAACAATAGATCAAGTTGTCATGTGGAAGAAGTCGCACAGATATTATCGTCGTACTCTGCAGTTCCCCTTTAAGCTCGTAGTTTGGGGGTTTTCTCGCTCACAAATTCCAACGACAACTGTTTACGTGACCACAGCCCACGAGCCTAGAGGAACGCTGATGCTGCTCTTTATGCGCAATTGTTAGACTAGTTGTAGAGAAATGCAGTAAAAACAAATGCCGTATTTAGTTTGAATAGTGCAGCTTTAATGAAGTGAATAAGCACATATGTATACAGCGTACTGTTACATCGCAGGTAGGTTTTGTTTAAAAAAACCTAAAGACATATTTTTATATATATATATATATAAAAATACGGCTTTACGTTTTTTATATATATATATATATATATATATATATTTATTTTTTTTAATAAAAAAAAAAATACATTTCACGTTTGAGTACATATTTTGTACAAAGATTTGATAACAGAAAAAGACTAATTAAAGCCGTGTTTTTTTGTACCCCTGGTGGTACGTGAAAGTACTGCAGGGGGTCCCCATGACAATAGACGTCCTTATCCTTATCCTGTGTGAGATTTGTAAAAAAAAACATATTTAAAATTATCCTTAAAAAAATTTATTTAGAAACCGAATATAAGTGTAAGTTCATAAACACAACTGTATATATTATACATTTAATCAGATACTGATGGCACGCCGCTGTGTGTTTAACCCCAAACGGCTAGTTAGGGGGTGCTTGGCTATAGATATTTCACAGGGGGGACATCACTGAATAAAGGTTAAGCACCACCGATCTAAAGGTTACTTTAAAATAGATAAACAGCAAGAATTGTTCAACAAAATGCACAAAAAAAATCTAATTAAAACAATAATATGTGAAGTCCAGATCTCCTCTGCTTCACACAGCTTTGTTCTCTGGACTTCTTTTCGGGCACAGCTTACGTAAAAATGCTAATGCGGCTTTAAGCGTATGTAAATACTCGTGTCTCTCTGGCCTCTAACATGTTGAACATTTTGTACCCAACTCAGACTTATGAATAAACGCTTCATTTGTTGTGTTTTTTAAGGGTCTCACATTACATGAAGAATAATGCATGATGCATCTGATGTTATGTATCCGGTCCCAGTGGCGCACTAACTGCATGTTAATACCAGAGTCTGAGCGTGTGGCCGAACAGGAGCCTTGATTACTGGGTGGAGTTGGTTTTTATATATATATATATACATATATATATATGTATATATATATATATATATATATATATATATATACATTTGCTATTAGTGAATGTGCTGTGTGGAAGTATGGAGGTCTAACAAGGAGCTGCTGGGCTTAATCCCTGAGGAGCTTCCGGAGACGGCGGCCTAATCAGATCTGTACTTTACCTCCGTTGCTCTGTCTATTGCTCCATCATTCTTTACCTCCGCTGCTCTGTCTATTGCTCCATCATTCTTTACCTCCGCTGCTCTGTCTATTGCTCCATCATTCTTTACCTCCGTTGCTCTATCTATCGCTCCATCGTGCTTTACCTCCGCTGCTCTATCTATCGCTCCATCGTGCTTTACCTCCGTTGCTCTGTCTATTGCTCCATCATTCTTTACCTCCGCTGCTCTGTCTATTGCTCCATCATTCTTTACCTCCGCTGCTCTGTCTATCGCTCCATCGTGCTTTACCTCCGTTGCTCTGTCTATCGCTCCATCGTGCTTTACCTCCGTTGCTCTGTCTATCGCTCCATCGTTCTTTACCTCCGCTGCTCTGTCTATTGCTCCATCATTCTTTACCTCCGCTGCTCTGTCTATTGCTCCATCATTCTTTACCTCCTCTGCTCTGTCTATTGCTCCATCATTCTTTACCTCCACTGCTCTGTCTATCGCTCCATCGTGCTTTACCTCCGCTGCTCTGTCTATTGCTCCATCATTCTTTACCTCCGTTGCTCTATCTATCGCTCCATCGTGCTTTACCTCCGTTGCTCTATCTATCGCTCCATCGTGCTTTACCTCCGCTGCTCTATCTATCGCTCCATCGTGCTTTACCTCCGTTGCTCTGTCTATTGCTCCATCATTCTTTACCTCCGCTGCTCTGTCTATTGCTCCATCATTCTTTACCTCCGCTGCTCTGTCTATTGCTCCATCGTTCTTTACCTCCGCTGCTCTGTCTATCGCTCCATCGTGCTTTACCTCCGTTGCTCTATCTATCGCTCCATCGTGCTTTACCTCCGCTGCTCTGTCTATCGCTCCATCGTGCTTTACCTCCGCTGCTCTGTCTATCGCTCCATCGTGCTTTACCTCCGCTGCTCTGTCTATCGCTCCATCGTGCTTTACCTCCGCTGCTCTGTCTATCGCTCCATCATTCTTTACCTCCGCTGCTCTGTCTATTGCTCCATCATTCTTTACCTCCGCTGCTCTGTCTATTGCTCCATCGTTCTTTACCTCCTCTGCTCTGTCTATCGCTCCATCGTTCTTTACCTCCGCTGCTCTGTCTATCGCTCCATCGTGCTTTACCTCCGTTGCTCTATCTATCGCTCCATCGTGCTTTACCTCCGCTGCTCTGTCTATTGCTCCATCATTCTTTACCTCCGCTGCTCTGTCTATCGCTCCATCGTGCTTTACCTCCGCTGCTCTGTCTATCGCTCCATCGTGCTTTACCTCCGCTGCTCTGTCTATCGCTCCATCGTGCTTTACCTCCGCTGCTCTGTCTATCGCTCCATCATTCTTTACCTCCGCTGCTCTGTCTATCGCTCCATCCTGCTTTTCGCTGGAGGAACTCGATGGGCTGCTACTGCGAGATGGATTAACGACTCTCTGACACTCTACCTTTTCTCCCGGTTAATCTCATGCACAGTTTTCTTTTTGTTGCTTTTTTTCCAACACAATCGTGTTGCACAGCAGATAATTGAGAAAAGGAGGCGTGCTCGCTCTTTCTTGCTAGTTGACGGAGATCTGTGGGGACGCCACTCACGTCGGCTTGGTATCCGTACTGCGGCCTCACGCTGCTCTCTCTCTCTATCTCTCTGCTCTCTCTCTCTATCTCTCTGCTCTCTCTCTCTCTCTCTGCTCCCTCTTTGGTGACTCCTTTAAACATCTTATCCATCAATGAATGCCTCTTCACATAAGATGTGCATATGCATGCCAGGCGCAATAGGGTGGAGGGGGGTGGTGGAGGGGGGTGGAGGGGGGCCGGCGCTCCCTGACGCCCGTCTCCACCGACGCAGCGTTGGCCGATGGAGGCCTGACTCTCGCACGCCGCCCTTCCACAGCGACGGACCGGAGGGGGAGTCGGCGGAGCGTGAGATACTCCGTGAAATTGGGACGCCTCTCCGTGCATCTCGATATCTCCAGCTGTTTTCTCTCACTGGCTGTTCACTCTCCTCACCTCTTTCACTTTTTTTATATTCATTTTTTATACAAATGCCTAACTCCAGTGTGCAGTAAAATATTCATCCACATTAAAAATAAATCCCAGCTGGCTTTAAGATATTTTAAAGCGTAATAACAGTGTCGGGGGAGCCCTGCAGACCCCTTGCCGTCGGCTCCGTGTGGGCGCCGGTGTTCTGTCATTTTTTGCTGCCTTGTCAGAATTAGCTACCGCTGCATAAACCGATAGGTGTGTATCGATTCATGCTACCCTATCTGATAGGATGTTATTGTACTATCACAATATGCTTTTCTTTCAAAGTTCAATGTTTCACTTTTCACTGTTAAAGTGTTTATCTTCAACACTAAATACCCTAATAATAAACCAGTGCTTTATTATGGTAATGTGAACAAACTCATGTTTACAATAATTTGTTGACACAAAAGAAATAGCAACTGCTTATCACTCATTAATCTACATGTCATTACTACATATTATTACTACCTGTACAATATACATGCTGAATGTACTTTTAACTAGGGTTTTGAGGATGTCACTCCCCGTTATCAGACGTGCATCGACAGGGTTGCAAAACATGACGGGCGTGGCAAAAAAAACTCGGAAAATCGACTCGGCGCATGCGCGATACCACAAGGTAGCAGTTCTCGACAAGTAGCATGAAATGATAGAACACCGGGCGGTGCATGCCCTGCATGGTCAAACGGGCGGTGTAATGTAGCCTGATGAGGTTCCGGAGGGAATTAAATGATCGCGTCAACAACCACAAAATAAAAAAAATAAAAAAAATAAAAACAGCGGGTGGGGAAGTAGCGTGCAGTTTTCTGTGTGCATCGGAGTAAAGAAAATGTGAAGGAGTCATATCGTAAAGTGGAAAACGTAGTAAGAACAAGGTGGAGAGTCCAGTGAGCGTGCAGAGCTGAGGGCTCATCCACTCCTCCTGCCCTCTGATGCGCTCCGGCTACTCCCCCGTCACCAGAGAGCTTCTCCTCAGCCGCGGCTCACTTTTCCTTTTCACTACCTTTTGATTCACTTTCTCGTGTAGCCTAGAAGGACATATCGGTCCAATTTCAAATACTTTGCACATGGTTCCAACACTGGCCCGAATAGCTACTGGCAGCTCCTCATTGTCATGGTTTCATCCAGAGGAACACGGGACTTCACAGACATCAGAAAGCCTTTTCCAGGAGATTGCTTGTGTCACTTCCTCCGCTTTCTTCCTCCCCTTTTTCCCTACGTTTTTCTGCGCTTTGAATATAAATACATTTCACACCTAAATGGGGAATGCGGAGAAGTGGTGCAAAAATCACAGCCCTGGATTGGGTGTAGGAGCTGCAGGAAAGAGGGTTAGGGGAGCGTCACAGAGGAGGCGAGGAGGCGAGGAGGCGAGGAGGCGAGGAGGCGAGGAGGCGAGGAGGCGAGGAGAGGAGAGATTGCCTGGGCAGCTGCAGACAGCTTTGCTTTCCCACAGGTGTGTGTGTGTGTGTGTGTGTGTGTGTGTGTGTGTGTGTGTGTGTGTGTAGTGTGTTCAGGGGAAACAACATCTACACCGTAACACACATTGTGTAAATGAGCGGGGGAAATTGAGTAATTTTTCAAATCTGAGCGCCGGTGTGTGAACATTTCGCTGAGCTCCTCTGGAAAACAATGGTGTGTGAGCAAATTATAGATAAACTTCAGCTTCCAGGCCTTCATTAAATATTGACAATGCTCTGGCATCATAATAACAGGCATTGGAAACACCTGAGTGAATAGAATACACAACGCATTCACGGGAATATGCAGGTTAAGTGAGAGGAGGAGGGCATCATGAGTGTTGGTGTGAAAGACAAAAAAAGACATCATGTGAATTTTAAAAGCAACTTTTAAAAAATGGTGTTGCCCTGTATTGGTATAATGTTCATGTTGGATTATTTTACACACTTCACGATGTACACCCAGTGTATCCGATGGAGAGATAGCCCACGTGTGTTGGATGGGCGTGCGAGCCCGACTCATTTAAATGTTGCCCTTTTGTTAACCACAACCACGATCCTTCTCTAGTTTTAAAATGTTCAATTTCGTATAGCCCAATATCACAAATCACAGATGTACCTCAGAGGGTTTTACAATCTGTACACATACGACTTCCCTGACCTTTGACCTCACATACGCGTTTAAAGTTATTACATTACATGTCTTTTAGCTCTCTCTCTGCTCTCTCTCTGCTCTCTCTCTCCTCTCTCACTCCTCTCTCTCTGCTCCCTCTTTGGTGTTTAAAGTTATTACATTACATGTCTTTTAGCAGTGTATTTCAACCTAGAGTACAAACCAAGAACAACAAGAATACAGAAAGTAACATTTCCTCAGCATAGTCAAACTACAAAAGTACCATAATAAAGTGTCTTTAATCATAGTTCATATTAAGGATGCGTAAAATGACGGACTCACGCTTTGCAGAACAATAGTTCCGACTAGGAAATGTTTGTTCAAGAGGACGAGTGGCCACATGGGTCATGGGGAGGTCGGGGTAGAGGGCATCCTTAGGGCCGGTTTCCCCTGAAGCAGAATATTCCCAGCTGATAACGCCAGGAGCTTCTCTGAGAGCGCTGGAGAGGCGGAACGTTCCTTCAGACGAGGAAAGGGAACGAGACAAATAACTGTCGACTCCCGGGAGAGGGATCCCTCCTCTGGCCTTCCTCCTGGACCGGAAGGCGGAAGCTAATATGGAGAGAGAGGACCTGACCATAAGAAAAGATAAGATAAGATATTCATGTATTAGTCCCACTGTGGGGAACTGGGGGCATGTCAGGATCACAGCAGTGGATGTACATAGAGCATTCAAAAAAATAAAAGCACAATACTAATACTATTACTACTAAAATACTAAATACTAATACTACATTACTAAATACTAAAAATACTAAATACTAATACTAAAATACTAAAAATATTAAATACTAAAATACTAAATACTAAAAATATGAAATACTAAATGCTAATACTAAATACTAAAAATATTAAATACTAAAAATATTAAATACTAATACTAAATACTAAAAATATTAAATAATAATACTAAATTACTAAATACTAAAAATATTAAATACTAATACTAAAAATATTAAATACTAATACTAAAAATATTAAATATTAAATACTAATACTAAAATACTAAAAATATTAAATACTAAATAATAATACTAAAATACTAAATACTACAAGTGGAAAACAAAGTAAAGTGTTGAGTAAAGTGTTGAGTAGTGTTGAGTTTGTCAGGATCTCAGCGATGTACTGTAGCTGTCAGCTGAAGGATCGGGGGGCGGCGAGATACACATTTACAAGAGAGAGTTAAACCAAATTTGACTTCTTTTTTTTACGTGTGCAGCTCTGTGTACAATAGACCCCCAGCGCCTCGTCACGCTGCTGCCGTTGTGGAGCAAACACACGCCACGAGATGAATTTTGAAGAAATATTTGGTTCAAGCGAATGACGCTGTAGAGCGAGAGACGTAGAGGTAGAGAGTACCACGTTTAGAGGTATAATGCACCATATATAAAGCTGTAAAGGACAATATATAGAGATAGAAAGTGCCATATATTGAAGTATATAACACCATAAATAGAGGCAGCTACAGAACGTAGACACATTGAATGTGTGTTGTTGACATTTTTTAAAACATCAAATGAAAATGAACTTTTTAAAACAAATACAATGAAAATAGGGTGGAGTGTTTGTGCTGCAAAGAAAGAGAATAAAGCGCATACATCTTCAACACCGAGTAATCCAACACACCACGTCGATAAGGCACTTATTGAACCCCGAGGTTAAACCCCTTGAGCCAGGCAGCGTCGGGGTAATCTGCAGCCTGCAGGCCGGGCTTTGCTTCCCTGATATTTCAAATCACCAGGTTGTCCATATCTGACAGGGAATTGATCAGAACACGAACCGATTTCCTCCTCGCTGTGTGTCCTAAACCCCAAATAGAGAAAGAGAGAAACAGAGAGAGAGAGAGAGAGAGAGAGAGACATATAGGAACCGATAGAAGAGGAAAGTAAGAGCGGATGTATTTTCAGTATAACTGAATATGAGAGGTTTTCGTGTCTCTAAAGAAAGATTTGTATGATTCTTGACTCCGACCTTTTGCTAACAACCCTGTCATACCTTTCAGACCTGTGTGTGTGTGTGTGTGTGTGTGTGTGTGTGTGTGTGTGTACACATGCGCACCGTTTCCCCCGTGGATGATAATGGATAAGTGGTGCCTGTGTGTGTGTGTGTGTGTGTGTGTGTGTGTGTGTGTGTGTGAGAGAGATGTGTAAAGGGCAGGGCAGGCAGTTCTTCTGCAGTAATCCATCTTTACTTCAGGGGCTGAGCCCCGGAGCAACAGGCCCCTCACAGGGGAGAGGGGGGAATACGCTGTGGCCATCACTCTCATTCATATAAAGCTGCACAGAGGAGACGCTCAGCCAGCGGGAGCGTGTGATTTCCCCAGCAACACAACAAGAAATAAAGAGCATTATTCGTTCCATGTACATGTACAAGATAACCCCACAGCGGCGTGCTGCCAGTGCATGCATCTAAAGGCATTCACTGGAGACGAGAAACCCTTAAAAAAAACACTACATGTCCTAGAAATGTGTGTCCATCCACCCAGGAGTTTGCTTGTGTGAATAGATGAGAGAAAAAGGGCTGGGTGTGGGAGAGAGACACACCGAGAGGGAGAGCGAGGACCCTTGTTCATGCTTTTTGGCAATAATCACAGAGCCCTATTGGCGCCAACAGCGAGCGCCAGATGGTACCCATCAGCATTGTGTTGTGTCTTTGCGACGGGGAGGAGAGAGGAAGATCAAGAGTGGCGCGTGGAACCGGGACGCAGCGCCTAATGTGGATGATGTGTCATATAAATACTAATCACGTTAGAATCACACCCACAGAGAAAGTAGATCCCTCTAGCTCCTCCATGTAGCGCCCACTCTGTCCTCTCCCTGCTCTGCCTCTGGGCTCACGTCGTGATCAGAGGTGGTTGATCGATGAGATATTAAATGCTATCACGTTCATTAAGATCGTCTCCTCGCGCTTTATATTTCCTTTCGGTTGCCAGGTTGTAAGAAAATCCCTCCGCGTGAAGAGGGCGCGTACACACGATAGGTTGCGCAACATCTATAGGCTGTCGGCAGACACGTCCACACATTGTCACAAAAAAGGTTTACACAAAATAAACGTAGATTTATTTATATTTATTTGTTTAACCAGGAAATGCCTCATTGAGATAAAAAAAAAAAAAAAAAAAAAAAAAAAACTCCTTTACAAGAGAGTCCAGGCCGAGATGCAGCAGAACACGACACACAGCTTCAAACAATACAACATAGAACAGTGACAGACAATAGAAACAATTAGAAAAATTAAGATTTTTTTGATATATTCATAGGAATCTACATTTTTCTATATTATATGTCCCTGTAAGTCCCCAGGGAGCCAACTGGGGATTTACAGCCAATAAATATAAGTGCAACAACCACAAGATATATAGTTGGAGAGTTTTTAAAGACTCAGATTCATGACTGATATTTGAGCAGACTCATGTTTAGCTAAAATAACCAGAAAGTTTATCACAGGAATCAATGAAAAATAATCTATAACAAAACTAAGAGCCAAAACACGCAGAACTCATTTACAACGGCCGAACCATAAAAGACAGAAGTCAAGGAGCAGGTGAACTGAGAGGGCGAGGACAGGATGACTAGAGAGAGAGAGAGAAAGAAAGAGAGGGAGAGATAAAGAAAGAAAAGAAAGAGAGCGAGAGAAAGATTTTTTGATTTTTGAAAAACACCTTATTTACATTTTCTTATATTTTACAAAAATCAATTCCAAACAAAAAAACATTAAAACCAAAATAAAACATGCCTTAACGAATAAAAAGTGGCGCAAACACTAGCTCCTCCATCACGGAACAAAAGATACCGTTAAAACTCCACCTCTGTTTAAAAGCATCCAGGTCTCCAACGTGTTTACAAAACCTGAACTCCAGCCAGAGTCTGATGTTGAGAGGGAGTGAGAACCCCAATGCTATCATCTTTCCACAGTCTTTAATCTTCTTAATAAAAACAGGTATACAAGGACACACATTAACCAGTGAACCAACATCAGGGAATGAGACCAACAGGGTTTAAATACTCAGGGAAGCTGCAGCTGATTGGACAGCGGGGAACAAGACACAGGTGGACACAATGTGGGCGGGGCTAGCAATCACCCAGGAGGAACCAATCAGGAACAGGGCAGACGACCACAGGGACAGGAAGTGGAGGGAAACAGAGGACACGAGAGACAGGTCCTTCAAAATAAGTGAGTATGACACAGATGACATCATCCATTATGACAATATAGAGCCAATCTTCCCTCAGATGGTCTTGTTTACTTATGTAAACAAGACCATCTGTTCCCCAATGTTCCATAAATCCTCCCCACAGCTCACAGCCCTACAGCTTCATTTCACGCTGAGACGGCATCCATCCATCCCACCTCCAGGTGAAAGACAACCCCCCCCCCCACACACACACACAGAAAGCCTCCACATGTTAGTGTGTTTGTGTTTATGAATGGGTAAAGAGACATACATGGAGCCTATACTGCTCTATGTTTTGTTCTCCATGTGGCAAGCTGCCACCCCGCTGTCAGAGCCTCTAGTTTAGATCTCTTCACTCCATCAGAGGCTTCCGCCCAGCAGCTATCACTCAATACTCAGTGGAGGACAAACAGGTAATGCATCACCTTCCCCCCCTTTTTAATTCACCCTCGCTGACTTCCTGGTAAAGACCCAAGAGACTTTAGAACGAATCACAACTTACACAAACTGTGCAGAGCAGACTGAGGCACACACAGCAGCTGTGGTCGGGGGCTGGAAGAAGGTGGAGGAGCAAAAAAACACATATTTTTCCGACTATATCTGGATTAAAAAACAGATTAGCACTTATGGCACTTTTGGAGAAAGAAATGTTACTTTCTGTATACTTGTGGTTCTGAGTTTGTTCTCTTGGTTGAATTCTCTTATTGCAACTCGCGTTGGATAAAAGTGTCTGCTAAATGACTGAAATGTAATAATAACAGAGCTCAAAGCAGCTGATTGTTGAACTGATATCCATCAGCTGGCCAGAAACACGACTCCAAATGTTGCTGCTCAATGGGTCGACAAGCAACTTCCACCAACCTCACCGTACTGTGTAGTTTTTGAGTAATACGCTCATTAATAATGTATATGTATATATACTATAGTAAACGGTTAGACGTCTGCTTGTTTGAATATATACTACCGTTCAAAAGTTTAGGGTCACTTAGAAATGTCTTTATTTTTCAAAGAAAAGCATGTTTCTTAAATGAAGATAACATGACATTATTAAGAAATGCACTCTATACATTATTAACGTGGTAAATGACTATTCTAGGTTGAAACACCTGTTTACATTTTTTTTAAATATCTACACGGTTGTATAGAGGCCCATCTCCAGTGTTCTAATGGCACATTGTGTTATCGCCTTAGAAGACTAACGGAGGGGTTAGAATGTTAAAAATCCCTTTTGTTATGTTAGCACAGCTGAAAACAGTTATGCTGGTCAGAGAAGCTTTTCAACTGGCCTTCCTTTTGAGCTTGAAGTCTGAAGAACACAATTCATATTTAAAATAAAAATCATTATTTCTAACCATGTCAATGTATTTACTATATTTTCGATTCATTTTGCAATTCATTGGATAAATAAAAGTGAGTTTTCATGGAAAACATGAAACTGTCTCGTTGGGTGACCCCAAACTTTTGAACGGTAGTGTATGTAACAGGGTTAGTCTGGGTTAGTCTGGGTTAGTCTGGGTGAGTCTGGGTGAGTCTGGGTTAGTCTGGCTCCGTCCCAATGTGACTACATCTGCCCGCCATCATCTCTCAACATCACAAATTAACAAATGATGTCTTGTTTGTTTAATTCATATAAAACAAACACAAAGTGCAGTTATGTAACTGTCTGTTCCTGGACCGATGGGGTCGTGTCGTCACTGTGAGGCTGCTTCATATTTACCTCGTCTACCTGAGAGTGCTATCTTCTCATTTAAGCCAATGTTTCCCTTCATAGTCACCAACACAACGCTGTGTTTACAAAGAGGCCACATCTCTCAAGCAGTTTGTATAAACCTGTGATTGCGACCTTTTCATTTCCTCTCTCGGTCGGTGTATTTCTGTCCGTCAATAGCGACGCGTGACACGTCGGTGTTGTCGCAGGTTTGCATCTCACCTGGCACTCTCTCTGTTACGCCACATTTAATAAGAGGGTCGCTGGCAGCGGCGGCGAGGTGCGAGCGGCTCCTCGCACGCTGAACTTCCAAAGTAAACCAGCGATGAGTGTGAAGTCAACAGCTTGTTTGTTTCCCCCCCGCTGAGCAGATCCAGGGCTGCCAGTCTGGCGTTCGGCTGCCGGTTCACCGCGAAACTCATTTACACGCTTTGTACGGCGTCTTCCCATGATGCAACGGGCTTTGCAGAGTAAACCAAGCAATGTCGGCGTTTCTCAATTCAAAGAACACGACTAAAGACTTGTGTTCTTTTGGAGTCTGGACTTGGGAGTCCTTGCGATGGGACCAGCAGCTGACTTGATGACGTCACCACATCAGCTGTTCTTGCTCCTGACTTTACTCTCATTATTCACTGTGAATACTTTTTTACAGTTAAATAAACAAAACATCTTAACATGACATTCCGTGACTCAACAACAGTAGTATTTATAAAAAGTCAACTGTCAGTAGTTTATTTTCTCCTCCGCTACTGTTTCCGGTTGCTGGTGAAATGCATTCTGGGATAAATGCTGGCCAGAGTACGCACAAGTCTCCTCTGATGCATCCTGGGTAAAGTGGGAGGATCAAGTCACATCCGGGTGTTTTGACCGTGAAGAGAGAGAAGAGAACTTTGAATGTGAACATGAGACTGATGAGGAGACACGAGTCACGAGGACACAAGTAGAGGAAAGGGCACAAGTAGAGGAAAGGACACGAGTAGAGGAAAGGACACAAGTAGAGGAAAGGACACAAGTAGAGGAAAGGACGCACAAGTAGAGGAAAGGACACGAGTAGAGGAAAGGACACAAGTAGAGGAAAGGATGCACAAGTAGAGGAAAGGACACAAGTAGAGGAAAGGACACAAGTAGAGGAAAGGACACGAGTAGAGGAAAGGACACAAGTAGAGGAAAGGACACAAGTAGAGGAAAGGACACGAGTAGAGGAAAGGACACAAGTAGAGGAAAGGACGCACAAGTAGAGGAAAGGACACAAGTAGAGGAAAGGACACAAGTAGAGGAAAGGACACGAGTAGAGGAAAGGACACAAGTAGAGGAAAGGACACAAGTAGAGGAAAGGACACAAGTAGAGGAAAGGACACACAAGTAGAGGAAAGGACACAAGTAGAGGAAAGGACACAAGTAGAGGAAAGGACACGAGTAGAGGAAAGGACGCACACGTAGAGGAAAGGACACGAGTAGAGGAAAGGACACAAGTAGAGGAAAGGACGCACAAGTAGAGGAAAGGACACAAGTAGAGGAAAGGACACACAAGTAGAGGAAAGGACACGAGTAGAGGAAAGGACGCACGAGTAGAGGAAAGGACACGAGTAGAGGAAAGGACGCACGAGTACGCTGATTGAGAAACGCCGTGAGAGTCGGGCGGCGGTCGCGGGTCGAGTCTTACGCTGCAGGCGGACTCCGATGGCGCTCTAAGCTGCAGGTCTGCGCCTCCTTTATGTCCTCATCTCCGGCTTCCGCTTCCGCAGTCATCAATCTTCCCCTCGCTCTTTATTTACAGAGCTCGTGGCTGTAAAGGACTTTCTCCGACCCTAAATCTTCCAGGTGTCTTCGTCTGGTCTCTTCAATAAACAACATTTAATGTTATTTATGCACGGGGAGATAAAGACAAGCAAGGTGAGAGTCTGCCCCCTCTCTCTCTCTCTCTCTCTCTCTCTCTCTCTCTCTCTGAGGGAAGTGCCAGAGGTCGCTAATCAGGTCACATTAGTGCAAATCTATGTGGATAATTGCTATGAAAATGTAAATATTTGGCATAAAAATATGCAAGCGAGAGGACATCGATGGAGGGAGACGTAACATTATCATTACACAAGGTTATTTAATATCCTCCACAACATGCTGTTGATTCTGTTGCACTTAATTACGACGCCAAGCGCGTTGACCTTGAGAAAAGTCCAAATCTGAATCCCGGCTCGTTGTTTCGATACGATATATTGTTCCGTCTGACGCCGCGAGGTGTTTTATCGTAATGCGATCCGACTGCTGGTGATGTGCATTTAAGCTTTTAGCATTCTCTGATTAACATAAATTATATCGCACATAGTCAACGCTACGCGGACGGCATAAATCATCCGGCGACGCGTCCCCGAGGTGTTACTCGTGTTGACGGTGTCGTGGCTTTCTTTCCCCACGGTCTCCTTCCAGCGATACGCGAAGACGTACTGCGTCGTCTCCCTGCTCAGACATCCGTTTATATTAGCTCTCGCCTGAGTCTATATTAGTGAAGCCTTCTGTTTACCTTTAGTGTTGTTGTGATGAATGGAGGCGGGGCTATGCGACCCTCCGTCACTCAGACACGAGAGGCCTCGGCTGACCGGCGTCGGGCTTGAAGTGACATCTTAATTATCTCTTTAACTTAAGTTAAAATGTAGTTTTTTAAAGCCGGTCATCCTGAGATGCTGATTTAATTATATAATTTCAGTCTGGCGGTCTGTCTGTCCACCATTTGAGTCCAGACTGACTCAACCACTATTGCACGGATTGCCTTGATTTTAATTTCTTTCATATTTATTCTTGTCATTATCCTCCCGAGATCTCCCTCGTCGCCAGTGTCTTGGTACGTTTTTTTTGTACTACCGTGTCATTGGCAAGTGCCTTCATCATTCATCTATGTAAATACACATACATCTTAATATATATATATATATATATATATATATATATATATATATATATATATATATATATATAAAACCAAATACATCTTATATATATATATATATATATATATATATATATATATATATATATATTCCTTTATTATCTTTCTTTATTTTATATACATTTTCGGATTTATTTGATTATAATAATTTAGGATAGGATTATATAATCATGTTTTGCTTCTACCTCTACCTTTTCAGTCTATTATATAAAATAATATTGTATTGTATTGCAATGATTGACTGAATAAAATACACAACAACAACAATGTGGCTACCTGCTAAAGAACATGTATTGCATTGTCATTGTAAGCTTATATAACATTTAATAAAGCGTCACAGAGCTGCTGTCACGGCTGCAGACGCTTAACTTGGTTTGATAGTTTCTTTGAGCTCTACTTGACCTAAAATGCAACTGTGATCCATGTAGTGCACCCCCTGTATCACCTTTAGTTTAAGGCTTTACACACCTTACCTTTTGCCTCAAGGACAATAACACATGAGGCCTGCTTGCTTATGAATAGTAATAAGTTGAGATCACATGTATTAAAACATAAACAACACATAGACAAACACATGCATACTCGTCTATGTGAATACGCATTTGAGGAATAATTTTATTCTGGAGCGTCTGTGTCGTACTGCTGCAGAGTTTAGTGAAACGGATGACCTCATAGCAATGGATAAATTAGCATAGTGTGCAAGAATAAACCTCTAGATCTGAGCATTAATACGTTTAGGATCAAAACCTCTGCACCAGGTTGTCAACGCGGGTATCGAGGAGGGATGTTCAGATGTAGAGCGGTGGGCCCAGCAGCTGTGGGACCGCCTCCAATTACAGAGGAGAGGTAGTACATGTTGGGTACAGCCTCCTGAGCAGGAATGTGTGTGTGTGTGTGTGTGTGTGTGTGTGTGTGTGTGTGTGTGTGCGAATGTGTGTTGCAGGGTTACAGTAGTGTGTTTTCGTACGTGTGCACACCATAACATTTACCTACTGTGTGTGTGTGTGTGTGCGTGTGTGTGCAAATGTGTGTTGCAGGGTTACAGTAGTGTGTTTTCGTACGTGTGCACACAATAACATTTACCTAGTGTGTGTGTGTGTGTTGCAGGGCTATAGTGGCTGGTGTAGTGTTTTCGTTCATGTGTACACTATAACATTTACCTATTGTGTGTGTGTGTGTGTGTGTGTGTGTGTGTGTATTGCAGGGGTATAGTAATGTTTTTGTACGTGTGCACACAATAACGTGTACCTATGGTGTGTTGGTGTGTGTGTGCGTGTGTGTATGTTGCAGGGTTATAGTCGTGTGTTTTCGTACATGTGCACACAATAACATTTACCTATTGTGTGTGTGTGTGTGTGCATGTGTGTTGCAGGGTTATAGTAGTGTGTTTTTGTACGTGTGCACACAATAACGTTTACCTATTGCGTGTGTGTGTGTGTGCATGTGTGTGTGTATTGCAGGGGTATAGTAATGTTTCTGTACGTGTGCACACAATAACGTTTACCTATTGGATGGTGTGTGTGTGTGTGTGTGTGTGTCATCATAACAGATGACGGTTGCTCTCCACAGAGATCGACTGCTCGTGTAATTCCTGTGGAAATGAAATGTTCTTTTGGATCTTTCTTCAAAGGATCTCCCGCCTTTAGGAGCGAACACTGCGACGCTGTTCGGAGTCGATTGCCTCTGTACTCCCGCTGAAAGTCTCTCCTCCACCACTCAGCACGGAGGAGAGGAGGAGTGATGATCTCCTGCTGGTGCTGTGCTATGAATGTTTAATATAATGGAAGGATGAAAAAGAGATGAAGCCCTGCTCAACCACTGTGGTTATATTATTTTCATAAAACAGCTTTGGAATATTATTTTCAGCTTGTCAAAAGTTCAGCCTGTATCCCGTCTGACAGAATATACAATTGTAATAAAGTATCCTGCTCCATCCTCTGGCCACCAGCACACTATCATATGGCAATATATACTTTGTACTGAAGTGATGATAATATATAGTTAATATGTCTGCTAGTTTTTCTCTTATTGTTCTAAATCAGCAGTTTTGAATAACCTTGAATTCCAGGTGAATTATTTGATATAACTACAGATCTGCTGATTCTATCCCCTCTGGAGACGCTCTGGGCAAGGTCGCTTCCGCCCAAATTGAATGATAAAAAAAAAAGTTGATTTATATGGGAAATCTCTGAGGAGGGAACGACGTGCACAAAGTAAGGTCACGCAGAGCGGACTGACACCGGCTTCACAGAAAGATATATGAAGTTGTTCAAGCTGATGCGCGGTCGACTTTGGAGTCACTTTGATCCGCCCAGCGAAGCTCTGAGGTCATCGATGCTCCAACCGGAGACTCAGAGGGACAACACATGTAGGCAGAGATCCCCTCCAGAGATATCAAAATATTCTCTATCTTTTAGAATATTTTTGTTTTATACATGGTACTTTATTTAGGTATTTTTACGGAAAAACAACCCTTCAAAAGTAAGAATGCATAATAGTAATACAAAATAAAAATAAATAAAAGTAATCTAAAAATAATAAAAAAAAATTCATCATTATTTATTTTATATAAAAATGTTCCAGATACAATGTTTCCATCTTTCAATATATATATATATATATATATATATATATATATATATATATATATATATATATATATATATATATATATATTATTTTGTAATATTTTTTATTATTTATACTTGTTATTTTATTTAGGTATTTTTATAGAAATACAACCTTCAAAAGTAAAAATGCATAATAATAATAAAACCTAAAAATAATTAAAAATAAAGTAAAAAATTAACCATGCATTTGGCCAAGAAGAACAAAAAAATGTTAAAGCAGGATAATAATTATAAATAAGGAAGCAAACAACAACTGCATGCAACACTTCACCAACATTGTCAGTCAATGATAAATTCGGTCCAACAAACAAATTCTAGTACAAAATATATTCAAAGAGTTCTATTCACAGGGTATCTTTAACTTAGTTTTAAAGTTATATATATGTGTGTTGCCTCTTGGTGAAACAGTGCTTTTCTTTTTAAGAGATACTGAGCCTCCAGTCCCATCTCCTGTGAGGTTAGGGAGGACGTGTCACCTGCCAACTTCCATATTTTGACATATATTTTGTCCATTTTGTCCCCCTAGCTGTGTCTATGTCCCTTCTCAGTCTCAAAAGGAAAGTCATTCTTTCCATCTCGTGGATTTCTTTAACTATGTCAGTCCAGTTTTCTGTTGAGGGTGAGCCCCCAACAAGTTTGATGAATATTTAAAGCATTTAAAAAAAACATCCCTCTCATTGAACTGCTTGATTCTGCAGACATTTCTCAAAGGAGCAGTTATTTCCCCACATGTTCTCTCGCCCAACCCCCACACGTTATTACCGGCGGTGCTGTGTTGAATCCGCAGCCTCCTGCCTGCCACCGTTTGTGGGCTCGGCGTGCAGATAATTAAGGTTGAGGGTGGACAGCTCCCCCGCGGCGCGTCGGCGGACCGGGCCGCTCCGTTGTCACCGAGAGGGGACAGGCGGCGGAGGGAGGCGGGGAGCCGCCGGGGAGCTCTATAGGGGGCGGAGCCGCACGCGGCCCAGAATAGGGAGGCTGGAGACGTGAGGATGGAGAGCACCTTATTTACTTTGTTCCTTTCAGGGCGGGGAGGACAGCACACCGTCCTCCTGACTAGTGGCTCCTTTTACGCAGCTCCGGATGCTCGCTTCAAGCTGCAGGTTTCGTTCAAGTGGCCTTTGTTTGTCTACCTAAAGAAATCCTCTTCATCACTCCTTGTACCCACTCTTTTTTATTCCCTTCTGTTTGTTCTTTCTTACTGTTTACTGTTTACTGTCCACCCGCCGCCCGGCACTGTGCTCCCATCTGGAGTGAGATGGCTCGTTTGTTTACCCTGTAGAAAACCAGTGGGCACGGCCAGTGAAGTGGTCGAGGGAGCGAGGGAGTGGGAGCTGTAAAGTCAGATGGATATGAATATGAGAGCCCTTGTTGTTCATGCCGGGGAACTCCAGGCCTCCTCCTCCTCCTCCTCCTCCTCCTCCTCCTCCTCCTCCTCCTCCTCCTCCTCCTCTGCTGAGCTCGGTCCTCCTTGCTTTTCCTCTGCAGCACTTCTAAACTGAGGGAGTCCTTCTTTTTTTTTTTGTTCCAGCATATGTGCCGTGTAGAGAAACACACCAGCTAACTAGGCCACTGCATAATAAGCAAGAATCGCGGCAAAGAAGAAAAAAGTGAACACAAAAGAAGCAGTTCACGGGAGGAAGAGGAGGAGGAGGAGGAGGAGGAGGGGGAGGAGGAGGAGGAGGGAGGGGGGGCTTACACAACTGCTGACAAATGTATTTCTCTAAGCAAATATTGTCTTTGTCCCTTTATTGCGGATGCGGTCGTTTGTTGTTATTGCTTATACGTTCACCTATAGCTTCTGCAGAGGTGCATCAGAGTTCACGTCTCGGCGGCGGCGCCCCCGAGCGCCCCCGTCACGTGACCGCCGGCGCACCTTTGCTGACTTTTTGGTTTCGGCGTGCATCTCGACTGCAGTCCGGGGATCGCTGGCGGAGCCGCGGCGTTTCTGTTGCACTCAGCGCTTTAGTTCCTGATTCACTTTGTCAACAGCTTCGTTATTGTCTTTCAGGAAGCGCCGGTCGTCACCGCTTCTCCTGCTTCAGGCTTTTCAACCAGTTATTTCTTGCCTTTTGCAGGTTTTGAATTTTTTTAGGATAACAATGTGACCCAATGGCACAATATGACAAAAGGGCATCTCGTAGTGATGAGTCTACAGAGAAGAGTCACTTGAATCTGCAGCTCAGCTTCAGGCAGCTCCGTAACCAGTTTCAGCTCACTGGTTTTGGCTGCAGCCACAACACACACACACACACACACACACACACACACACCAGCTGCTCAGCACCCAACAGCAGACTGACACGGGTAGCAACTAATAGTTGGAGAACAGAGTCGAGCATTTAGCAGCTAAAGAGCCAAACATCTCTGGGAGAGACCGACACCAGAGCTCAGTCCATCAAGTTAACCCTCCTGTGACCTTTGGGGTCAATTTGACCCCTTTCAATGTTTAACGTCTATAAATAAATGATTAACATCATTTTATTTGCTTAATATTTCATGACAACAACTGGGAAAACCTAAAAATGTACACAATGATAGGTTTTCAATGTCCTGTACACAACTTCTACGCATCAATTTGACCCCAGGCTGTTTTTCACTGTATCAAATCATACGAAATATCAACTTTTGTATTTAGTTAAAGGACTATTTAGGTAATAAACAAACATAAAGTACCTCACACTTAAACTTGGGAAACAATATTAATTCTAATAATTTTCCGGAGGTTTTATTTGCTGAGGTCAAATTGGCCCCACGGGTAAAAGATGTTAGTAAATTAACAGGAGGGTTAAAACTTAAAACACACATAACTGAAACTTTCCTGCATTCTCTCTCTCTCTCTCTCTCTCTCTCTCTCTCTCCCTCTCCCTCTCTCTAGTGTAGAGCATGACTTCCGGCTGCAGGAAGGCCAGGTGGTGCGCACATGGAAGGTGGGCGACCCTCCGGAGGGCTCGCCACAGACCCCGACTCCCCAGCCCTCCACACCCAGCCAACAGGACTCCCCCCAGCCGGTGAGACCCCCCGCCACCACCAGGAAGAACAGGAAGAAGTGTTTCTGGTTCCTCTGAGCTCCAGCAGGTTGGAGGAAACAAACAAAAAATACATTTTTGATACCATGATGCGCTGCGCACCCTTCTTCACAAACCTGCAAATGATGAACTACGAACGAACTGGAAGGATGGGAATACACTAAACGCAAACATGAGACTGTGGGAGGGAGACGAGGGAGACGAGGGTTCTGGATATGTTGCCGTTGGAGTAGATGAAGATGTTTCGATTGGGCCGTGTTGTTACCGCTCTTGAAATGCCTCTTCAGCACTTACAGGTTCGGTTCTGGTGCAGGGAAGCAAAAGTGCTGAAGTCCAAAAAAAGCAAAAGTTCAGTCCACAGTATGACTCACAGTGGGAAGCAATAGGAGACATGAAGAGGATAGAGAGCGGGTGGAACGGGCAACGGGCAAAGGGCAATACAGCACAGAGGATGGAGTATATTTATAAAAGATGAAATGAATAAAGTTTATATATAGGTAGAAAGAGAAGAAGACAGAGGAAATATTCATCTTCATTAATGGACTAATGAGGGTCAGAACACCAGCTTTTATATCCAGAGACATTTAAAATGAATTATTATGACCTGTATTTAAAAACTTTTAATATATTGTAATTGATAACACATTACTACACTTCTACATGCACATGCAACACACACGCACACACACACACACACACACACACACACACACACACACACACACACACACACACACATAAACAGATTAAGTGACATATTTACACAAAAGGCATATATAAATGGAGACATTGAGTGAGCTACTCTCCTTGGATGCTATATTTCAGATATGGATTACAGCTCTATAAAAATATTTTACCACAGCTGGTTGTGTGTGTTTTCATTCAGGGTTGAACATGCAAAGGTAGTTCTGCAGCTGCAGGCGGAGATACACTCAGATGGGCCTGTGGTATATTATAATATGCTTGCAATAAGCCACATTTGAATTGGCTTGTTGAATTACATGTGTTCCGATTTAGGAAGCCCACAAAAAAGATGTACTGGGGGTTCTTACTTCGCAGTGTGTGAGTTAGTCGGCGCTCCAGACGTGCTCAAGCTCCGAAGTGAGTTTTTCAAGCTAATTCCCCTTTAAAAATGACACTCTGAGTCCTCTGAAATGTAACAAGATGCTCCAAGTAAGAATGGCTTTGAGAGGTTGTAAAGCCCGAGTTAAATCTTTAACAATGCATTACGTTTTTATAAGCTCACCATTGGATTTAAAAATACAATTTTAATATGAAAAGTACCTGGAAGCCAGTTGAATAAGATGGAGTGAAAAGTAGAAAATCATTCACTTTGAAAATTAGTGGAATATAAAGGCAACTCAAATGTCACTTACTTTCCCCTAATAGCTATTATTATATATTATTATTATTATTATATATTATTATTATTATTATTAGATATTATTATTAGATATTATTATTAGTAGTAGTATTATTGGTATTATAAGATATTATTATTATATATTATTTGTATTATTAGATATTATTATTAGTAGTAGTAGTATTATTGGTATTATACGATATTATTATTATTATTATATATTATTTTTATTATTAGATATTAGTAGTAGTAGTAGTAGTAGTATTATTGGTATTATAAGATATTATTATTATATATTATTATATATTATTATTATTAGATATTATTATTAGTAGTATGTTATTATTATTATTAGATATTTCATGAATCCCTTCTAGGTCTCAAGGGGAGATAAACTAGAGCCGGCGGCTCTCGGTCCTCAGATGGCGGCTCAGAAAACTTCCCTGGACTCTTCAGGGCAAGTCTCAGGAAATTTAGCCTCAGCTGTTTGATGGCTGTGAGGACTGAGGAGCCCCAAATATGACTACTTAGTAATTCATGACACACATAAGCTGCTTCCATGAGGCGCCGAGGTTGTGTGAGATCCTGACCCAATTTATTCCGAACTTGGGGAGAGCTTTAGCTCTGGGTTTGTTTGCCTGTTTGGCTTCACAGAGAGGAGCTCCGCTCAGACAAAGCAGCTGGAACCGGTTTGGTTTCTGGAGAGTTTTAGGAGGAGATGTGAGTCGGGAGGAAGTCCACAGTGTCTGATGTCCTGGACTTGGAACTGCCACTTTTTTTCTCTGGGTGGTCGAAACATGAAACATGACGCATGACACACACTCTCACACACTCACACGCTCACACGCTCACACACTCACACACTCACACACTCACACTCACACACACCACCCTAAGCGTGTTCGGCGGAGGCCTCTGAGTCCTGCTGCGCTGCTCTGAGGTGCACAAGTTGAAAAAGTTTTCCCTGCACGTATCATCACTTGAAAATAACACATTTTAGACACACACACACAGACACACACACACAATCACACAATCACACAATCACACAGCTAACATATTGTTCTCAGACCAACACAAAACATTATCTCCCCCGCAAATGTTCCTCTCTCTCTTTCCCTCTCTCCCTCCCTCTCTCTCTCTCTCTCCCTCTCTCTCTCTCCCTCTCTCTCCCTCTCTCCCTTCCTCTCCCCCTTCCTCTCTCCCTCCCTCTCTCCCTCTCCTCTTCTCTCTCTCCATCTCTCTCTTTCTCTCTCTGTCCCTCTCTCTCCCTTTCTCTCCCTCTCCTCTCTCCTCTCTCCCTCTCTCCCTCTCTCTCTCTTTCTCTCTCCCTCTCTCTCTCACAACCAGGCACACGCTCCCCCCCCCCCCCCCCGGTCGCTCTGTGTGTGCGGCGCGGCGCTGAGCGGAGTGTGTCGGGTTGTCCGTCATTAATCTGCGCAGCCTGTAATCCTGATGACGGAGCAGAGCGGCTTACGGGGAGCAGAGAGGATCCGAGCCTGGAGGGGCGAACAAAGGAGCCGGAGAAGACTGGCTTTGAATCCATAAAGAGAAAGGAAGGGTGTGCATGTGTGTGTGTGTGTGTGTGTGTGTGTGTGTGTGTGTGTGGGGGGGATTCTGGGGTGAGGTATAGGTAACTATTTTGTCAGCAGTGCTGCAGTGCTATTCAAGAATGCTGGCACACACAAAAGGGAGAAAAGCTTTACATGGAAAGCAACCCGTGCTGCCGGTGTGTCACAGTGACCCACAGGAGGTAAAGAGAGAGAGAGAGAGAGAGAGAGAGAGAGAGAGAGAGAACAAGCCCATTGAGGGGTCTCTTCAGAGAAACATCAAGGGTCAAAGTCGGGTCACGCAATTCTGTGCAACACATCAGTCTCCAGGCGTCTGCAGCCGTGCATAATGAGCATGTGGAAACAACTACGACTGCAGCCCGGCTGCTGCATGAGTCACCGAGCTGAGAGACGGAGGTCTCATGTCTCACTTTACCACACGACAACCGAAGAGGTCGTTTCCCAGTCAGTCGGGCGGAGGAGTCGGAGGTGCCGGAGACACGACCTGTCCGGCGTAACGCATGACGTCGTGTGAAAAGCGGTGTCTTTTCTCTCTCTCGATGACTTTATAATGATTCCGATAAACAAGCCCCAGAGATGCAGTGGTACTTGAAAGAATGTTTCTTTTCTTTGAACTGAGATGGGAGTCTCATTAGGGACGGCATAAAGGAAAAATATGGATTGGATGTGGACCAGGGAATCCAAATTAAAAAGAATACACCCACATTTACAATTTCAGAGGAATCACACACACACACACACACAGTGTCACGGTTGTATAGCACTGAGTGTGTGTGTGTGTGTGTGTGTGTGTGTGTGTGTGTGTGTGTTTCACTGGGACATGGTGAATAATTAATTTAAAAGTATCCATTTGAAGACGGCCTGCCAAGTCTTCGGAGTCAACCGCAATAGCTGTAGATTGGTTTAATAAATTATGAGCTAAATCCTCCCCTGACGCTGCTGCCACTGACGCAAAGACGGGCAATAGAAATGTAAATACGCCGAGGCGGAGGAGGAGAAACGCTGCAGACCTGCGTCGAGGCGACTTGTCTAGCAGCCGGGCTCCAGGGGGAAAAAATAAAGAATCCAGCAAGTTCCTTCGACATTTGCTTCGTTGTTTCTTTTATACTTGGACATTGCGACTTATTTGGCGTTTACCTTTATTTTCCTACGTTCCAAACCGGCCTCCCGACAGAAGTTGGGTGAATCCGTTATTGAAGTTGAAAGTGGGCCAGGGTCGGACTGATGGAGTGCAGCGCCCTGTAGTTACTGTGAGGTATTCTGGAACACTTCGCAGATGGTGGAAAACAGGCTTCCAGACGCGCGTGAATTAAGTTATCAACGTTTAATGGCAGGAAGTGTAAAACAAACAATAAAAGCTCACGGCCGTGCTCTTCCTCAGCCTTCCGGCCTCGGGCGATACCAGAACAAGAGGGCGATTCCTCTTTTTTCGGAAGTTTTGTCACGTCATTTCCGGTCAAGTATTTTCACAATAAAATTCCTGTCTATTATTTCCAGTATTAAAGTCACCTTCACAATAAAAGTCCCTTGTTATTGTAAGTCACGTCACGGATTTCAACCGGCTTCGTCGATCTATAACACTAACATACAGTCACTCTCATGAACATACATTCATTCTTACCATTTACATTTGCATAGAGTAAACATTGTTTTTATGCTTCATAACACATTAATAACGATATCAATATTCTCCCTAATATTTTCTATTATAATATCTTTCTATATGCATTCATTTAAAACATAAGACCTCTGCAGATGTTATCAAAATAAACTATTACCACCTAACATTACCTCCGTTGTGGCTGCAACACTCCTGCCAATCAAATACGCAGAGTTCATGTCACTGTTCAGTCTGACAATTTATTTTGAAGGGCTGGTTTCTTTAAGTCCTGCGTGGTGTTGTGTCAGTTAACCGCTGACCCCACACACGAGTTATACATCGGCTACAGAAACATAACTGTTGAATCCAGATGAATCCACGGCTATACTTAGGTGTCATGCAGCAAAACTCCTGTTGCAAAACAATGAGAGTTTATAAAACAGGATAACAAAGAATAAAGAGTGTGTGCCTGCAGGGCAGTCGGTGTGCTGGGGAATACGGTAGACAATTATTTTCAGGGGGAATGTGTCACTGTTAGAGAAGAGCTCGTTTTCTGAGCATCAAAGTCAGCCTCTCTGAAGACGCGTGAGAGAACTTCAAAGTCCTGGCACTGCTTCGCCCAGAGGTGTTTCTCCTTTGTTTTCCTCGGCTTGTTTTCCTCTCCGTTGCGGAGCAGATGATAAAGCGCCGAGTGCACATTGCGTCACAAGTCTGTGTTCTCTGTAATCGACGATTCAACGTCACGGTGGACATCGAACACGAAACCCGAGAGACAAAATATTTACAAACGCGACGCCCGGAGAGACCGTCTCCACGTGGAGTTCTTCCTCGTCTTATTTAGAGTCGTAAGTCACGATGTATCAGACGGAATTCAGATTGTCGATTTGATAACAGTAAATTCCCCCGGTGTTAAAAAATCTGTGTTACGGTATATTGACTCGTTCAGAGTTACTACAACACTAGCAAGAGTAAATAGCCCCCAGTGTTGGTGTAAATATTCAGAGTTAATTCCCCAGTGGTAAAAAGTCAGTGTTAAAGTGAATTAATGTCTATGTGTACAGATTGTAAAGCACTCCGAGACAAATGTTTTGCATTTTGCACACTGTCTATATTTTATTTAATGTTACACTACTGTATTTGCATATATGTTGTGTATATATATATATATATATATATATATATATATATATATATATATATATATATATTATTTTTTTTATTTTTTTTTATTTTGTATTTTATATTTCACTTTGTATACTTTATGCACAGTCACTGTTTCTTTCTTTCTTATATTTATATTTTATTCTTGTGTTTTTAGCTTATTGGTGCTACTGTGTCGACAAATTTCCCCTTGGGGATTAATAAAGTATATTTCCATTCTATTCTTCTATTCTAAATTTGTAATTTGTGAAATTGGGCTGTACAAATGAACTGAATTGAATTGAAATTGACTCGTTTAGAGTCATTACAACTTAAGCCAGAGTAAAAAAACCATGGCGATGACAACGTTCACTGTTACTCTGGAAAGACACTCGGACTATTGTCAAGCAAATGTAACTCTCAGTGTAGTGTAGAGTAAAATAATAACTCTTAGAGTTGCGTTAACTCTGAAATGTTAACATATGTTCAGTGTTACTTTAACACTCTAAAGATAAGGGACCTTATGTCAACTGGCTGAGTGTTAAAATGTACTCTTTAAGTGTTAAATTGACAATTTTACTGTGTACATTTGTTGTATTGTACATTTATGCTTCAATGAGTGTTGGAAAGGAAAGAATATTTTAGTTTTTTCTTTTTTCATGCTCCACAACGGACCAAAAATCAATAGTTTATGTAGAGATCCTCGGCAGCTTGAGATGGAACTGAGTTTACTCTCCAGACCTCTTTAACACGTTAGCTCAGGAATCTCAATCAATATCTTGCTTTTCCAAACTTCTCCAGAATGTCCTTGTTGTAAACAAAGGCTTCAAAGTTCAATTAAATTATAGATAAATCAATTTAAAAACGTTTTGAACCCTTGAAGACTGAAAGCAGGGTTAACGCCTCAGAGGTCTGGCTGGTAGATTTACTAAAACCGTTGGACCGAACCCGGCGGTTTCCCCCTATTTCCAGTCTTTGTGCTAAGCTAAGCTAAGCTAACTAAATTGGCTCTTAGCTTCATATTTAACGTTGTGGTTCTGCATCTTGATACATAGTCTGGCACTAGACCATTTACTGCCTTTATTTCCCACAGCATCAACTCCTCAACAAGAGGCGGACGCCCTCCACTCTTAATGAGTCGGGGGATCCTCCGACATCACATTATGAGCTCCGTTTACCTGCCGCACACACAGCTGGTCTCCAGTGGCGTGATTATACGAGTGACGCTGCGGTATTAATTGGAATTGCCGCCCCGGAAGAATTTCATTAGTAAATTAAGTTATTCGTGATGATGATTTCCACCAGGATTGGTCAAACAGTTCTTCATGAATAACGACTCAGCTGCAATGAAGACATTTGGAGAGTTTCTATCAACATCTAATATTTTACGCATGACAACTAATTCATACATTACATGTAATTTAGCTGACTCTTTTAACCAAGGCGATTAACAATCCTGTTACATTCACACACCATAGACACAGCTACAGGGAGCAAATTAGGGTTAAGTGTCTTGCTCAAGGACACATCGACTAGGGCGGGGATCGAACCTCCAACCCCGTGATTGAAAGACGGGTCTGCTACCCACTGACCCATAGTCGTTCCCATACCACTATTCATTATTTGCTGGATTATACATATTTATAAATAGAATAAATGAAGATTAGCATTGACACGGTCCATCACATATAAATAAAGTCGTCACTAACTGCAATTTCTCACGCCTCAAATAATACAAGTCTTTTGCATCTGTGTTGAATTGCAGCATTAATATTTAATAAGAATATCTTGATGGTCATTTTAAGCGTGGAAGATGTGTTCTCGTTGCTTCACATTGACCCAGTTAAAGCAGTGGATTTTAAAATTCAGGGACATCACTTCACAATGCACAGACTGCTGTGGTGCCAAGGGGAAAGGCATTTGGCCAAAAGGAAAGAGGAATACAATCCATCGCTTTACGGGCGATATCATCTCTAAACACATCCTCTTGGTTATGGATATAAGGCTTTTCACTGAAAACACACAGGCCATACACAACTGTGTTTAGACAGCGCCCACTACATCATGATGGATGTGGTGTGTGCTTAAAACAGAGTGGTCACACTGAAAAGCAAAAGCAACTCCACAGAAGCTGTCATGCTGTTTTCTCCAATTCACAAGATGATGAGGGTTGGTTCAGGAGCAAGGAGGTGATTGACACGAAAGAAACATGAACGTCCAGAGCTCAAAACACTGCGATGCTGAGTTCTTCGTCCTGTGGAACAGAGCAGAACCTACATATTGAAGTAGGATGGCGACACAGAGGTCATCATGCTGATATCAGTGGTGGAAGATGTCCTCTCTTCTCTTTTACTAAAGTCTATGAACAATAAAACCATCTAAATACTCCATTACAAAATCCTGATATCCAAATTCAGTATAATAATTATTACTGATTGTACCTAAAGCAGTAAAGTAAAGTCTAAAAGTGGCTTTTAAATGCAAATGAGAGTTTCAGATAGGATAGGTAATGTTTTTCTAAACATGTGACAACAACAAACCAACAAGAGTGCGTCACAATCTAATCACGTGATGGTCTGATATAAACATTTTTTTTTTCATCATAGCTTTTTTATTTTTATTAATGCATCCTATTATGTTAATGCTGCTTTGTGAATTTCAACGACGATTAAATAGAGTTTAAAAAATAAACAATTTAATTCATGTAATGCAATTTGCAGTATCTGTTAGCCAGTTATTACCCATGTTCGCACCTGTTTTCTACGGCAAGCAGCAGGGGCCATAAATGAGTAAAAAGCCGGCTAATTGGATTCAAAGAGCTGCAACGCAAGGACCCGCAGATGGGCTCCTCATAAAGAGCGCCATGCAGTTGATCCCTGGCTCCCATGTCGGACCAGTAACGCGATAGCGGCTCCTTCCTGCTGAAGGAGATCCGTGACAACGTCTACATCTCCGGTCCTGCAGAACATTCGTGTGAAACGTGTTCTTTCTTCTTTCTTTTTTCGCGACAGTGCACGTGAGTTTCGGCAATGAGAAACACTTTCCGTGAGAGATCAGGGTGACACACCTGTGGGTGCTCAGCCTAATTAGCGGAAGCCCCGTTCACTGTGCAGCGATGGTGCGTTTGGGGGCTCTGTGGATGGGAGTTCTTCTCCAGGTTTGTGGCGCGACGATTTTCACCAACAACTGGGCGGTGAGAATACGAGGGGACCCCGAGACTGTCGACAGGATAGCAGAGAGACATGGATTCACCAATATGGGTCAGGTAGGTGCCGCCGGACGAGGACACGCAGAGCTTCTGCAGCCTCGAGCTCAAATTGTCTTTGTAGTTTTTTTAATATTTTGAATTTGAGTCATTTAGCCAGTCACTGTTCATGTCCTAAGGATGCTCAGAGAGGAGGCCTCCTCATTGAATATCACTGAGCTCCAGCAACACTACATAACAACAATCAAATAGACAATATAATGTCCCACATCTTGGAAATAATCCTCTCTAACTCACCACTTTACATTATCTCGATTTAATCAGTGTAATCAATAAAATAAGAATAGAATAGAATAGAAACACTTTATATTTCCCCAAGGGGAAATTTGTTGACACAGTAGCACCAATAAACTAAACACAATAAAAATATAAATATAAGAAAGAAAGAAAGTGACTGTGCATAAAGTATACAAAGTGAAATAAATATATATATATATATATATATATATATATATATATATATATATATATATATATATATATATATATATATTAGTGTAATGGACCATCTAATAACCAGACTTCTACATCTATAATGTCATAAAAAATATTGCAAATATCCAACTGGAGTTGGACATGCATTGTTTTTAAAAGTAAGATTAAGTGCAATAGAATATTCATTTTGTCTATTACTCTTCCATTGTGCTATAAAGGTACATCAAAACATATATCTCATCTTGATGGTAAACATTAAAACACAGTTGCATTAAAAACACAATGCACAATAGAAGCTTTATTAAAAGCAGCACCAGGTACTCCACGGAGAGGACTCAATTGAGGTCAAATAAAAAATACGTTGCTACTTATTCTTGCCTTGAAGAATATTTTGCAGGGATGCAAGTGTGCTTTTTAAAATTAAATAGAAATATATATATATATATATATATATATATATATATATATATATATATATATATATAAAATCCTGTGTGCCGAGGTAGCAATAGATCTTATTAAGAAATGTTATGGAAACATTATTTTCTATATATTTATTGGAATTTTGTGAAGCAATTCACTCCTTGCCATCTGTTAAGCAGAAGCTAGAGTAATGTTTGATTAAGTTCTCTACAAGATTTAAGTAAATCATGATCATTTATGACGGTTACAAGTCATTTTTGGAGCAGCTGTAGACGATCGTTTCCCATAATGATTAAAAGGTAATAAGCCTAATGGTAGAGAGGGTGCTCTACCGCAGAATGAAGACCAGGTGTTAGCCTACGTCACCAAAGGTTTTTACTTTGGAGCCTGGAGGACTTTTTATATCAGAAGTCAGCGGCTGATTAGCCTGGTGGGATGTCCATCGATAACAAGCTAGCATAAAAAATAAATAACATTTTATTCTCTCACCTCTTGGCTTTATTTCCTTATTCTGACCATATACCGTAATATTACTTATCCAAACGGTTAAACCTCAATTGCTATTCCAATCCAGGTTTTCAAAGGGTAGCCATAACTCCTTTTATTCTACAGAAATAATACCTAAAAAAACAATCAATCTGACCGGAGATGTCCGTACACCCACAGAATGACCAAAGAACAACTAAATCAATAAATGATAAAGTGAATAAATAAAACAGAGTGAGGTGTCGAGGCCAAGCCCATAACATTCTACACATGTGCTCTCTGGGGTGAGGCGCGGTAATGAAAGTTTCAGGTCTTTGGTCAATGTTTCACTATGGGGGGGGGGGGGGGGGGTTGGGTTGGGTTACCAGAGGTCAGAGGTCAAAAGATAATTTCACTATGGAAACAGTAAAAAAAAAAAGGAAACTCATTTCTTCTCGTCAGTCACAGAAAATAAGCAACCGTATGACACCTTTTTTGTTAAAGCTCTGTTTCTTATATATTAGACAAATCTGTTTACGTCATGGTAACACACACACACACACACACACACTGTGGCTGGAGTCTGGTGGCTCCGGTTTCTGTTGCCTGAAAAGCTATCACAGGTGTTGGGTAGCGGCCTGAATGAAACCCACCAAAGGCGCGTTTCATAATTTAACAGCTGTTTGTTACAGTGGCGAGAAGGACGGGCGACACGCCTAAAAACAAATTAATTTAGAGGATTTGATGTGTGTTTCATTAGATCGGAGACCTGAAGAGTTATTACAGTTTTCGCCACCACGCAACGGCCAAGAGGTCCACCGAGTCTAATAAAGAGGTGTCTGTCGGCGTCGCCAAGGAGACCAAGGTATAGTAATGGGATATGAGGACACACTGCTGGATTATTAATCGGCGTGTGTGTGTCCCCTCCAAACACACATGTCCATGTACCGGCCCCGTCTACACACTGATCCCCTTGAGCGAAAGAGCACAGTGACACACGTTTTAAAGTGTTTCATCTAAGATGGATCTTCATTTTTTTATAATAAGTGAACACGCTAAGATAATTGTTGAGATGTGAGAAAATGATGCCCTCTTTAAAAAAAGAAAGCAACTTGAGAGTGAAGTCATAAGACTGTTAAAGAAGTGGAGGTATTCACCGTGACGTCACCGATTGGTTTTGTGGAAGGCGGTTTTGATTCGGGTCTTTGTATTTTTATTTATTTTAAATTAATTTAACCAGGAAAAGCCTCCATTGAGACTAAAAATCTCCAAGAGCGTCCAGGCCAAGACAGCAGCAGCACATTACACGTTACAACAATACAACATAAAACAGTGACAGACAATATACAAAAAAAATTCTAAAGATAATTTTTTTTAGATCACAGCATGAATAAAACCAAAACCATGACTCAAGTCATCATAACCCAGTTCACACAGGTCTTTGATCAACACCATCTTGTTTTTCTTCCAATCACTAAGTAGCCACACCCTATTTTACTCCAACTAGAATCATAATTTACAAAATGAACATAATTCTATATTGAAGAGAACTTGAAACTAACGATTGAGACCACATTCTCATGTTTACGATGTTTACTTAAATCGAGAGAAAAGTTATTTTCTCATTGACTTCTATACATTTGGAGTTCTCTTGCAACCAGAGGAGCAGTCTCCCCCTGGTGGCCATTAGGAGGAGTGCACGTTCAAGACGCTGACGCGTTTGCTTCCCTTTTCAGAGTCGCGAGTTTCCGCCTCCATCGGATCGAGAGCATCCAGATGTGTGGCGATCCGTCTAACGGTTGCTGAGATCTTTTGGTCTGAACCACAGTGGTCGGACTGAGCCGTGCAGCTATAGAAGTTTAGCCTGGACACCAGACCGAACTTAGCCCCGCCCTAAAGAAATTTGGTCGGGAAGTTGGGTCTGGCATTGCTCCATTGGGGAGAAATTATTCTCCGGTCAAAAATTGACCGGGCCAATCAAATTGTCAGGGCGGGCTTTATGCGATGACGGACAGATGATCCACAGTAACGTAACCAACCACGTCATCAAAAGGCGCTTGCTTCTTCCTGTGTGTGTGCGCAGTTGGGTTCAACAACTATGCGTAGCTTAAAATACGTCGCATACTACGTTGCTCTGATTGGTTGTAGCTCTATCCAATTGAGCGAAGAGGCATTTTCTTTCCTGGTTCAGTTGAGACACGCCCCATAATCACAGCCCAACGGAGCGGATCAGACTCACATTCTGACTAGAATTCTGAGTATGACATCGTCAGGCTAATAGAAGTCCATAGATAACCCTAACCCCTTGTGTTCCTTCTTCAGGTGGAGTGGCTCCAACAGCAAGTGGTCCTCAGAAGAGTGAAAAGCAACTCCAGACCCGGCCCCATCTCTGACGCTCATCCTCCCTCTAATCTTCCCTATAACGATTCATTGTGGAGCAGCCCGTGGTACATCGTGAGTCAGATTTCCCTTTTTCCTTCACTAAGCTGAAGTCTGAAACACCGACGCATAAACCCAGACAGACAGCGCCTAGAATACACCCTGATTTATCCTCCACTCCCAGGGGCTAAATTGAATAGCTCCCTCTTTGCTCCGCAGCACTGCGGCGGCGAGTCCAAAGGCTGCGCGTCGTGTATGAACGTCGCGGGGGCCTGGAGGAGAGGCTACACCGGGGAGGGCGTGGTGGTGTCCGTCCTCGGCGACGGCATCGAGCGGGAGCGTCCGGATCTGAAGCCAAATTATGTAAGTGCCCCGGGATGGGGACGCTGTTCTCGGCAAAGGGGACATTAATCATAAGCTCTCTGGCAGAGCTCTTAGTGTAAGAGCGCGGAGCCGAGACGGACTGTGCAGCCGGAGCTTTCGGGGCCAAAGGTTCGTAAAGGCCGGCCAACCGTCTTGGAATGGACATTAAACGTCTGATCCACTTAACTGAGGAGCGGACCGGTGAATAATGCTCTTTGTGACTTGAGACAGACGGCCACCGGCGTCTCGTAATGTACCGCCGCCGACTGTCCCTCTGATTCAGGATCCGCTGGCCAGTTACGATGTGAACGGACACGACGAAGAAGAGCCTCCTCCGAGTCCTTCCAACTCGTGAGCGCTTCTCACTCCTGGATATCTTTCCTTTCCTTCTCTTTTAATTATTGCACGCTTTTCTTTTTTCTCTCTACACATTTCTGTAATTGCATGCACACATATGGATATGCAAATCCCCCCCAGTCTGAGTTGTGTCTTCCGACTGGTTTGATGTGACTGAAATAGTCCATCTTCTCCTCATGCATATGCATCTAACCTCGTGTTCTGATGTTCTCCTCTTCCTCTCTCTGAAGCCACGGGACGCGGTGTGCGGCGATGGTTGCCGCGGCTGCAAATAACTCCCGTTGCACTGTGGGGGTCTCTTTCCGAGCGCGGATCGGGGGTGAGTCCAAGAACGGGGATGTTTTCTCAGGGTTCATACGGTCATGGAAAACCTGGAAAAGTCATGGAATTTTAAAATAGTCATTTCCAGGCCTGGAAAAGTCATGGAAAAAAATGTAATCCTAAAAGTTTTGGAAAAGTCATGGAGATTTGCTATAATCACATGTTCATTTGAGTTTATGTTCATGTTTTTTTTAAAGAAAGACGCTCAAAATATAAGCCGGCATACGGCTCAATACGCTAAATTTTCAAAATTGTTCATGTTTATACAGAGATTTCAGTTTGGTCATGGAAATTTGGTTTAAAGTCCTGGAAAATCAGGGGGAAATCATTGAAAAGTCATGGAAATCCATTGGTCGAAATGTGTAAGAACCCTGTTTTCTATACGATAGATTTTTTTTTTTTAAATGTTGCATTCTACCTCTAGGCATCCGTATGCTGGACGGCGATGTGACGGACATGGTGGAGGCCCAATCGCTGAGTTTCAGACCGCAGCACATTGATATCTACCTGGCCAGCTGGGGGCCAGAAGACGACGGGGCCTCTCTGGAGGGCCCCGGGCCCCTCGCTCGCCTCGCTCTGCACAACGGAATCAAAACAGTGAGAGAGAGAGAGAGAGAGAGAAGGAGTTTGTTTATGTCTGTGTCCCACCCGAGGCGGTGTATTTACTTCAAGGGCCTATTTTACTTTATTTATTTTTCACGAATGTGTGAATATCCCCTCAGGGCCGCCAAGGGAGGGGCTCGGTCTTCGTCTGGGCGTCGGGGTTCGGCGGCCGGAGAGGGGACCACTGCTCCTGCGACGGCTACGGCGGCAGCGTCTACACCGTCTCCATCGGCGGCGGCACGCCAGATTACCTGGAGCGCTGCTCCTCCACGCTGGCGACGGCGTACGCCGGGGGGGAGGCGGGGGAAACGGTGAGGCGTCTGTGATGTGTTGTTCCCTTCATCTAAATCCAGGTATTTGAGATCCACAAAGCGACACCGTGTGCTGACGAGCGCATCGCCGCTCCCCTGTAATCAGTCCCCTACGGGGAGCGCGGCGACTGGATTTACACTCGTCCTGGAAGTATTTTAGTCTGCACAGGCAAACATCACAATGCAAACGTACACTACCGTTCAAAAGTTTGGGGTCACTTTGAAAAAAGAAAAAAAAGCACTTTTTCCCAATGAAAATGACATTAAATTAATCAGAAATACTGTCTATCTAAAAAAAAAAAAAAAAATATCCAAATTGTCAATATTTATGTTTTGGAGCTATGGAATTTACCCAGTATTATTTGTAAAGTAGGATATCTGCTTTTCCTGCTTGTCTCCTCTGCTCGTGCCCCTCTCAGCTGCCCCCGTGCACGTCTCTTACGCTAGTGCACGTCGTGGGGCCAAATCCATTTGGCCCAAGAAAGGTGGGTCTAAGAAGCAGTTTAGCGAATCACTGATTAAAGAAATAATAAACAAATGACGGAGATATAATTTATCCATATATATATATATATATATATATATATATATATATATATATATAGTGTATGTATGTACATGCACTGAATTGTATGAATAAGATGTCCGTACTATGTCAGTGTTAGAATAAATGTTCAATATTTAACTGCAAAGTAGTAATGTGTGTTTGATACCTTTCTTTTCATTGAATCATGAATTTGATTGGATGGCCCCACAAAAAAAACAATCCATCAGCCGCCACTGCTCTCTATACATAGTTAATGTGGTAAATGACTATTCTCTGTTTTTTGAACAGTTTTAGAGGCCCATCTCCATGTTCTAGTGGTACATTGTGTTATTGCCTTAGAAGACTAGCAGAGGGGTAGAACCCCCTTGAAACATTTTTTATTTTTTATAACTTTTTATTTAGCATTTTCCACAAACAGATTATTCCTTGACATTGGAACCCTTTTTATTTGAGCGCAGCTGAAAACAGTTATGCTGGTGAGAGAAGCTCTAAAACTGGCCTTCCTTTGAGCCACAAGTTTGAAGAACAGCATTTAATATTTACAATGAAAATCATTATTTATAACCTCGTCAATGTCTTGACTATATTTTGTATTAATCTTGTATTCATTTAATAAATAAAAGTGAGTTTTCTTGGAAGACACGAAAGTGTCTGGATGACCCCAAACCTTTGAACGGTAGTGTATAAAAATAGTGTTTCCAATAAAACATGAATCATTTACTTATTTCTCGTTATAGTTGTGACATTGTGCATAAAGGTGCATTACTGACGCCTGGAACTTGAGTGATTGAGACGGTCACAGGTGTGATTTTTGATGGAAAATGAGAATGAAAAATACTTTTGGGTCGAGTCTGTCCATTCAAGAACAACTGGAACCACGTTGGTAATACACGAGAGGGCAAAGGGCAAAACTGCCCCCAAGAAATATAGTTGTGCCCCTGATCACTAGAGGGGCCAAAGTTAACCCCATAACTTAAATCATTTAATAGCGTTTTGTTCTTTGTTTTGTCTGTATTGCCTGTAGGCACACACAAATATAATGTAGAATGATAAAAAATAAAATAAGTTAGAATTGTTAAGTCGTTTAAAAAATTCATAATTAATAACTACAAATAAATAAGAATACAATTTCATATGATTGTCTGTTTAAATCAATTTTTTGTTAAAAAAGGTATTTTGCTTAAGCCTAAATATGTATAATTATTATTTTTGAACAAAGGTAAAATGTTATTTCGAACTGTGACCAAGTCCCTTTTTTATTTTTCCTCCGGAGCGAAACACAAATTAAGGAATAAATAACATTTCGATATTTCATGTTGTTGGTTCAGAGGCCAGAGGAGCGTTTACATTATGTGTGATTATATTTGTAATTGTGGTTGAACAAACTCTCCAGCTGCTGAAAGCTGTTTTAAAATACACAATAAACTCCTTTCTGTGGAGCAGAGCTCGGGGCGAGCGAGCAACAACTCCAGCATTGAGTGTGATTGGCTGAGACACCTGTCAATCAAGCAAATAGGCCCCAGAGATGAACTTTTTTTTTTCTGGTGGAACTAAAATTTGAAAGTTACTTGTGAGAGCCTAAAATAAGAGGATATTGATAATATAATAATCTGGGGAATTGGCTTTTCCTCTTCATTTCAAAAGCAGCAGTTTTTTGTCGCCCAACCTTCCCGAGGAGCCGCATCGTAAACCTCAGCAGTTTCCGCGTGTCTAATGAGACGGTAAGAAGCTTTGTAAGCATCCGGAAAGATTTAAGAGGCACAGACGATACGGCCAAATGACAGGCTCCGTAAAGTTGGAGAAGATATCCTCCTGTGGAATATAATTACTTACTTCACTACGTTTTGGATTGGTTGGCAGTAATCTTTGTGTTTTGCACGGCAACCCATCAGGGAAGAAATGCACGCGACTATAAGGTGTGTAATTATGTGTACCAAGCAAGGCATTTACTAAAATATTAACACCTGCAAATTGAGACGATTCACTTATTTACCATCAAATATCATAATAAAATCCCCAAAAACAATTCAATTCAGTTTTTTTTAATCCCATTCTCACAAATTACAAATGTGCCTCAGAGTGCTTTGCAATCTGTACACACATCCCTGACCTTTGACCTCACATCAGATCAGGAGAAACTCAAATAACCCTTCATGGGGGGAAAAAGATGGAAGAATCCTGGAGGAGAGCAACAGAGGAGGATCCCTCTCCAGGATGGACAGATGAATAGATGTCATGTGACCAGAAGGAATCATTAGAGTTCAAACTCATTGAATGAGGATGAGGGAGTGTATGAAGAGTTGGTAGACGGCATGGAGCACGATCCAGACCTCCGAGAGGAGGCAGAGCCACAGTGTGTGTGTGTGTGTGTGTGTGTGTGTGGCCAGGTGAGTGCTGTTGAAGGTGTCCGGTGTCCTCAGCAGAGCTGCAGCCGCGCCGCCTCGGAGAACTCACTCGCCTCCTCCGTAGCTGCAGGCGTCATCGCTCTGACGTTGGAAGCCAAGTAATCTACACACACACACACACACACACACACACACACACACACACACACACAATCCAGGCGCCATTAATTGGTTTCATCAGGCGACGAGACGTGTTCTCTCCGTTTGACCTTTCCCTCAGCCCGTTGCTCACCTGGAGGGACGTGCAGCACATTATTGTCCGGACGTCAAAATCTCATCATCTTCTCGCTCCCGACTGGAGCGTCAACGGAGCCGGATTCAAAGGTATTCCCGCCGGACGTCTGCGAAAAGTCGAACGACGCACACTTTTAAAAATAAAGAAATTAATTGCAGTATTTCCCAGCAGTTTGGAAAAAGATTAATAATTACACGACCGCTTTCGAAAAGCCTCTCCAAACTCCGTAATAAAGGAGATGAGCAAAGATGAGTTCAGCTTGATAAGCATATTTCGGTAATGGTTCTCTCAGCTCTTTTTTGTGTGTGTGTGTGTTTGGGGGGGGGGGATGAAGCAGCGAGCGCACGAGCTAATGAGATACTGTGAGCGGAGCAGTTATGAACGCCTACGAAGGCCCAGGAGTGTGTGATGTTTTTACAGCGCCTCTCATGCCCCAGCTAATGTGGTGTGTGTGTACATGTGTGTGTGTGTGTGTGTGTGTGTGTGTGTGTGTGTGTGTGTCTCAGTGAGCCATCTCTATGGCTTCGGCCTGCTGGATGCTGAGAGCATGGTGAAGGAGGCCGAGCGGTGGAGACCCGTCCCCGCGCAGCACCGGTGTGTGGAGGAGGCTCCCATCCAGCGGAGCAGGTACCTCACCAGTCGGGTGTTCCCTTGATTCCTCCACTCTCATCACACCTTATGTCTATTTATGTCTCCTTTCCACGTGACGACTTCTATCACGTCTATTCTCGCATACTTTGATATTTCTTCTCGTTTTCCTTCGTCGCCATTCCCTCCTCTCATCTCTCTGCCGCTCGCATTGTCTTTTTTTTTTTTTTTTTCTCCCGACAGAACTATTCGCCCGGGCTCGCCGCTGACCTCCGTGTTCGTGACCACGGGCTGCTCCGGGGAGCCGCGGCGCCGCGTCGTCTACGTGGAGCACGTCGTCGTCCGCGTCCGCGTCGCTCACGGTCGCCGCGGCGACCTTTCCATCACTCTCGCGTCGCCTTCGGGCACCGTGTCGCAGCTGCTCGCCAACAGGTAACGAGAGCGCCGCTCCGCCGCGGGGGCCGACGTAAATGCAGCAATCCACGTGCAACATTTTAGTTTAAAGCTCAGCGTATAACCGTTTAAAACCCTCGCCGCGGGGCTAAATTCTTCAATTTGGCAACTTGTACTATTGGGGGCGGGGCGGGGGAGGGGATTCAGATTTTGGCAAACGCTGCTGGAACATAGCTGGAGTCGTGCTCATCTGGTGGGTAAGGGAACTGGTACAGCACCAAGTTTATGGCAAAATGATTTTCTGCATATTTTCAACTTTAAAAAATACAGCTTAAAGCAAAAAGACTCTCGGCTGCTTTATAGCACATTTTGGGGGAAAAGACATTTTTCTCAAGTTCTCTTCTTTTTTTAGGCTGCACTCATCAATACTTTCGTAATACATTCCTACACCGGAGGTAGAAGAAGAGGCAGTAGTAGTGTTCGCAGTTGTACTATTGTGATTATTTCATGTTTTTAATTCAGGCCTCATGACGACTCCCACGACGGATTTCCAAACTGGGAATTCATGACGACTCACAGCTGGGGGGAGCCGGCGGCGGGGGAGTGGACTTTGACAATCCAGGATACGTCCTCTCAGAAGAGAGACGCCGCTGAGCGAGGTCTGCTCTTCCTCTTTGTTACATCACAGCGTTACGAACAGGGTTCTTACGCTCATGGAAAACCTGGAAAAGTCATGGGATTTTAAAATGGACTTTTCCAGGCCTGAAAAAGTCATGGAAAAAACTTGAATCGCAAAAGTTTTGGAAAAGTCATGGAAATGTTGTTATAATCACATGTTCATTTACGCCGAGTTTGAAATTATTTATATGTTTTTTTTAAAGAAAGACTCAAAATATAAGCCGGCGTACGCTCTCAATACGCAACATTTTCCAAAATAAATTATGTATATGTATTATGTATGAGATTTCAGTTTGGTCATGGAAATTTGGTTTAAAGTCATGGAAAAGTCCTGGTAATCCATTGGTCAAAATGTGTAAGAACCCTGTCATTGTAGTAACTTTTGTATCATGAAGAGCAGGATGGGATTCAGGGTTCTTACGCTCATGGAAAACCTGGAAAAGTCATGGGATTTTAAAATGGTCTTTTCCAGGCCTGAAAAAACTTGAATCGCAAAAGTTTTGGAAAAGTCATGGAAATTTGTTATATTCACTTGTTCATTTACGCCGAGTTTGAAATAATAAATATTTTCTTAGAAAGAAAGACAAAAAATATAAGACGGCGTACGCTCTCATACTGGCGCGCACCTTTTTCCCCGCCGTTGCAAGTGAACGCACCGTAACCGGAAAGTTCGATGGCCGTAGCTCGGCAAGCAAATGTTTATTCTTTTAAATAAAATAGTGTCTCTTATTTATTTGTTTCATCAAATGTAAACTGTATGCTTTGGAAATCACATTCAAGGTTCGTACGCTCATGGAAAACCTGGAAAAGTCATGGAATTTCTAAATGGTCATTTCCAGGCCTGGAAAAGTCATGGAAAAAAACTTAAATCATAAAAGAAATTTGTTTTTTTTTAAGAAAGACGCTCGAAATATAAGCCGGCGCACGCTCTCAATACGCAACATTTTCTAAAATGTTCATGTTTATACCGAGATTTCAGTTTGGTCATGGAAATTTGATGAAAAGTCATGGAAAAGTCCTGGAAATCCACTGGTCAACGTGTGTAAGAACCCTATACGAAGTAAATATCGAAGTTCAAGACCACTTTGCTCCCTCCCTGTTCCTCAGGGACGCTGGAGGAGAGCTCCCTGCTGCTCTACGGCACGGCCGGCCGGCCGGCTCCCGGGCGCGCTGAGCGGGGAGCCCGATCGGCCGGGATGCTGCCGGACAGTGACCTCACCGAAGAATACAGCGGTGAGTCGCGTCCCGGCGGAGCCTCTTCTTCCACAAACGAAGCTAAACGCTGTTCTTTGTAGTAAAAACCACAACGTCAGCATCGGAGAGCCTCACTTCTCTGCTGCAGCCGTCGCGCTGCAGTGACTTTGAGTGTTTGCCCTTCTAGGACCGTGCGACCCGGAGTGCGGTGCCGATGGCTGCGAGGGGCCCGGCCCCCAGCGGTGTGTCACGTGCTCACACTTTGTGCTCAAGTTCAAGAACAGCACAAGGTCGGCACGGTTACACGGCGTGAAGAGCGGCGCGTTGTACACAATGCAGTGTTTGGTGATGCTGCAGAACAAATGACTCACGCTCTGCTATATTAATCCAATAAGATGTTATGAATGAATGAAATATACTTTATTAATCCCCAAGGGGAACAGAAGCAACCCAATAAAACACAATAAAATATAAGTATAAGAAAGAAAGAAAGAAAGTGACAGTGCATAAAGTAAAGTGTGCAAAGTGAAATATAAAATACAAAATAACATAAAATAAAATATATATGTATATATACACAGCATATACACAACATATATGTAAATATAAATAAAGCACTGTAACATTAAATAAAATATATATCTGGATAGTGTAAAATTAAATAAAAAATATATATCTGGATAGTGTAAAATTAAATAAAAAATATATATCTGGATAGTGTGATTTAATAATGTTTTTTAGTCCATATGTGTTTAGTGTTCATTTAAATTCCTAATGCAAACCTTATGACAGTGGCTCTCAACCTTTGTTCAGTGATGTACCCTCTGGGAAATACCCCCAAACCATCCTGATATATGGGGGGGGGACTCTGGGTTTTTACGATAATTAAATAAAATTGCCTACTTAATATAAAATGTAGTTTATGAACTTCCACTTGTGTTTTATTGAATATTTATTAAATAACAATTTTTAAAGGATTTTTTTTAATGGATGCTAATATTAAATAGATTTTCTTTAAATCTCGCGTACCCCCTGGAGTGCCTTCACGGACCCCCAGGGGTACGTGGACCCCCATTTGAGAACCACTGCCTTAAGATGATGAAAATGGATCCAGCCTGGCGTTCCCTTTGTCCATCCAATAGGACGTGTGTGTCGGGGTGCCCGAGGGGATTCTGGGGGGACCGGCGGCGTTGTAAGAGGTGCTACTCGTCCTGCGAGAGCTGCACTGGGAGTCGCAGTGACCAGTGCAGCTCCTGTCAGCCGGGCCACCACCGGACCGAGGGCACCAACACCTGCACGGCGGCCTGCGGGGACGACCACTACCTCGACCACGGTGGGACGTCTGGCTCTAAACCCGCTTTGCTGAGTTTAGTGTCGTTGTTGTGTTGTTTATTCTTCCCGCCGATCGTGGTGTGGTTTGAAGACGGTTGATGGAAAAAGAGGTTCGATGGACAACAGGACTAAAATAACAGCTTGAAAAAACATTGTGACGCTACAATGACTTTTAATATGGCGATCTGCGCCTCGCCACTGCCAACTCCACTATGTCACATGTTGTAGCGCCCGGTCCTTGGACCTGCTTTCTGTCATGATGACCAGCGTCACATAGTCCAGTCCACCTCACAGGGGACTTTTTATTGTCTCCGCTACGCGACGTAGAGACAGAGAGACATGCTGCTGTGGAGACGACCAATAACAGACCTTTAGTTTAATAAAAGAACAAAGACGTCTTTAAGAAAGGGACCTGACATTACTGCTGCTGTCATCTGGAGGAGAGAGAAAGTTACAGGGGGCGGAGGAGATTATTATTAACTCAAACTCAAAAGAGCCATATGCGTCACCAGAAGAGCCACATATGGCTCAGAGCCAGAGGTTCAGACACCTGATCTATCGTAACTGGGTATTTACCACACTGAAGTACACGTTAAATACCTGAAGGGGGTGCTACAAGGGAAAACTACAAAGTGGGGCTTTAAGATTCACAGGTCAGGAAACAAATGCTCGGGAACGCTTGGAGACTCTCAGGAGGCCAGATTGCAGAAGTCTCATAAACATGCATTTTATACACAACAAGAGAGGAGGAGTTTAATGTTACCGGCCTTCGTGGCCCAATCACCTCCATGCTGACCTCATCCTAAGACTGATCAACTAAGTTTGACCCCAGACCCGTTGGACCCCCGGGGTCATATCTTAACGGCCTTTGGGCCCTAATTAGAGACGGGTGAAAAACAAGCAATGTTCTAGAACTTATCTAGCCCCCGCCAAATGTTCTTAACCTGCAACCCAGTGGCGTGATCTCTCACGGCCAAGGCACAGTCTACACGTGCCATCTGAACGTCGAGCCCTGACTTGCACATTTCGTATAAACTGATGTTATACAGTAGCTGTAAATATACCTCAGTTGCACTCAAACAGCAGATGGAATATCCTCCGGTGAACCCTTTAGGATCCGTGGCTGTCGAGAAGCGGCTGCATGTGAGCCGCTAATGACTAGCCGGTTGCTGTAACTGCAGTGGAGGGCTGTGGAGGGAGACGGATGAGTCGCTGCGACGTGTGTTCCACCCGTGGTGTTCCCTTTCCCCGCAGACGCCAACATGTGCAGGAGGTGCAGCGAGAGCTGCGCGAGGTGCGCCTCCTCCAGCGTCTGCAAGGAATGCAAACCAGGCACAAGGTGGGAGGACTCTCTGGTGACGGTGAACAAACTGCTCTGTAAACACGGGACACTGGTTCTCCTCCAGCTGCTGGGGACACTGGTTCTCCTCCAGCTGCTGGGGACACTGGTTCTCCTCCAGCTGCTGGGGACACTGGTTCTCCTCCAGCTGCTGGGGACACTGGTTCTCCTCCAGCTGCTGGGGACACTGGTTCTCATCCAGCTGCTGGGGATACTGGTTCTCCTCCAGCTGCTGGGGACACTGGTTCTCCTCCAGCTGCTGGGGACACTGGTTCTCCTCCAGCTGCTGGGGACACTGGTTCTCCTCCAGCTGCTGGGGACACTGGTTCTCCTCCAGCTGCTGGGGACACTGGTTCTCCCTGAGCACCAACACTCTGCAGCTTCACACCAGTCAGGAAAAGCTTCGACTCTTTTGACTCCATAATGTGACGGGATGCGTTTCCCTTCTCACACGGCACAAATCTATTATTTATTTTTATATATGATTTATTTTTAGAAATTACAAAACACACAAATAAGGATTGACAACATATCACACAGTCAAGTGAGGATACACATTACATGTAAAGACTATAACTAAGGAAACAAAAAAACAACAAAAAACATGTACATAACAATAAGTAAAACAACAACAACATAAAATGTATAAAAAAACAACAAATAAATTAAATAAAAAATGTAATTAAAAAGTGCTGCATATGTGCTCCCAATAAAGCTGTTAAAACAGGATACTGATCCATTGTTCAGGCGAATTAATCAATGGTGATATCTGGTTGGGTAGATCTGACTACAGGGTTCCCAGACCTTACAGAACGTAGTAAAGGTTCCTCCTAAAGAGTACTTCACTTTTTCCAGTGACATGAAACGACATAAAGCGCAAATCTATTTTAATCACCTTTTCTTTGCATCGTCACGAGAAAACCAAAACAAATGCACCATATGGTCGAGTGTGAAGACTCGTGTTCAGCGACTCGGTTCGTCGAGTACTTTGCGGCGGCGTGCTGTGGGTTGGAAAAATGAGTCGGCGGTCTCGGCGATGAGTCACGTTCACGCCGTCACGTGACTGGTTGTGGGCGTCTCCAGTCTGCAGGGGAATCGGTGCCGGCGGAGCTGCGAGGCGGGACTCTACCACGACGAGCAGGAGGACGCATGCAAGCCCTGTGATGAGGCCTGCGCTACCTGTGCAGGTAAGAGCTCAGGTCAAAGGTCACGCACTGTAAAAAAAAAAAAAAAATCTTTAAAATAAATGACGGGAGGTTGTTTTCTGTGTGTGTGTGTGTGTGTGTGTGTGTGTGTGTGTGTGTGTGAGAAACAGGCGCAGGTGTTGCGGCGTGCAACGGGTGTGCAGAGGGCTTCCTGATGGAGGAGTGGAGGTGTGTGTCCTCCTGCAGCGACGGCTTCTACGCCCCAGAGCCGGCCGACGGGCACCGGCTGTGTAAGAGGTGAGCTCACCGGTGTGTGTTCAGGCGTGTGTGTGTTCAGGCGTGTGTGGTTTGTTTATCTGCTGATGCCAGGCCTCATTCTGCCGGCTAGCTTCCCTTTTCCGTGTGTGTGTTTGTTTGTTTTGCTCAAGCCGTTTTTTCCCACTTGTTTGTCTCTCCGTGTGTGTTTTGTGGTCGGCGTGTACGTTGGCGTTCACTCGCGGCGCTCTCCTCCTCAGGTGCGACGCCAGCTGCCTCACCTGCGCCGGGCCGAGCCGCGGGAACTGCAGCAGCTGCTCCAGCGGCCGCCGCCTGCAGGAGGGCGCGTGTGCGTTCGGCTCCGTGTGCACAGGCGGTCAGTGGAGCATCTTCTCCCTCTGCCACGTGTTGGCTGGCGGCTGTGCCACGCCATTAAAGCAACAGTAACGCATTTTAAATCAAACTGGAAACAGCTGGTCGTGTTTGATGGGAGCATTGATAAATTAGAGCTATATGTTAATATGTATATACACTACCATTCAAACGTTTAGGGTCACTTAGAAATGTCCTTATTTTTCAAAGAAAAGCATGTTTTTTTGAATGAAGATAACATTAAATTATTAAGAAATGCACTCTATACATTATTAACGTGGTAAATGACTATTCTAGGTGGAAACATCAGTTTTAATAAAATCAAATATCTACACGGTTGTATAGAAGCCCATCTCCAGTGTTCTAATGGCACATTGTGTTATCGCCTTAGAAGACTAGCGGAAGGGTAGAATTTTAGAAAACCCTTTTTTTTAATGTTAGCACAGCTGAAAACAGTTGTGCTGGTCAGAGAAGCTTTTCAACTGGCCTTCCTTTTGAGCTTGAAGTCTGAAGGACACAATTCATATTTAAAATAAAAATCATTATTTCTGACCTTGTCAATGTATTTACTATATTTTCTATTCATTTTGCAATTCATTGGATAAATAAAAGTGAGTTTTCATGGGAAACACAAAATTGTCTCGTTGGGTGACCTCAGACTTTTGATCGGTAGTGTATGTCCTCATCATCTTCAGTCTGAGTCGACCGTCATGACTATTTATAAAACACGGTTGCGTGCTCTGTCGATGTTTCTTTCTTGACGATTCCTTCGGCGTTCTCTCGCTGTCTCTCAGGAGAATACCAGGACGGAGACGGGAAGTGCGGCGCGTGTGACGCCACGTGTCTGACGTGCTCGGGGCCGCAGAGAGACGACTGCATCGGCTGCGCGTCTTCACGGTGGGTCGGTCTCGACGACGCGATGCGCGGCCATCAGCGGAGATTAATTCATCCCACCCATCTTGCGTGACACTGTTTTGCTTTGCGCGATCCAAATAACAATATTTTCACGGTTTGCCAGTAAGACGCTGTCAATTATTTATCAATGGAAATTAATTCTGGATGTTATTATGCCAGAGTCGTCTTTTTTAATTTCAAACAAAGTGAATGAAGCGGAGCCGGAGCGATCAGTCACTTAATTGACGAGTCGATTCAGAAGGACAATTATTGGCAACCATTATGGTAATTGATGCATCGTTTCACTAATTTTACCCAAACAAAATGAGTGGAAGACAAACGTCAAACAGGCTCTGGCTCCAGCCTCTTGAAAGGGGAGAGAGGTGCTCAGTTTCTTTCTTGTCGCTCTATAAACTGAACATACAGATGAGGCGTTTAAAGACGCCCTCTTGGGCTCCGGGACATTGAGAGGGGCAGATCTTCAGTTTCTTTTTGTGTTGTTTTCATAGACTTTATTGGGTAATTGGGTGAGGGGTGGGCGGGGTATCGAGTATAAATAAGTCATAAAATAGGTCATCTGTGGTTTGTTTTTTAAATAATTCGAAAGCAATTACAAATTTGGACAAAAGACAGTAATTCACTGTGTAGCCTGTGAGTGTGTCTGCTATGTTGCTCACCAGCACAAAATAATCAGCATCAGTATCCAAAAATCCCTCATTGCCTCCCAGTTTATCCGACCATGCCCTCCCTCCTCCCCCTCCTCCCTCCTCCCCCTCCTCCCTCCCTCTCCTCCCTCTCCTCCCCGTGTGCACACGCTCGGCTTCACCCGTGTACCTCTGCCATGTGTTGCACGCCGGGCCGTGAATGAGCTCATCTCACTTGCATAGCATTAATTCGTATCTGTTGATTTACGGTGGCGTTTCAGCGGTTGTGATGTTGTTGTTGTTGTTGTTGTTGTTGTTGGCTGCAGGGCTCTGGATGCCGGCCGCTGCGTGGTGCAGTGTGCAA
>CM070090.1:16662167-16687167 GCA_036178185.1 Liparis tanakae | reverse complement strand
GGATGGAGAGGCGTCAGATGGCGAGGGCCGTGTGTTTTGGTCATTTTGCTAACGGGGTAATTGCTCATCGACTATTTTGGATTGGATTCAATCTATTGTCATTGCACAGAGTCCAGGTACACATGCAACGAAATGTGTTCCCTGCATTTAACCCCTCCTCAGTCATTGAGGAGCCCGGGAAGCAACTGGGGGTTCAGTGCCTTGCTCAAGGAACTAATGGGGAGAGCAGGGATCGAACCGACAACCTTGGGGTTGCAGGGCGACCCCCCTTTACTCCAATGAGCTGCAGCCGCCACTATTTTGTTATTTTGTTAGAACCGATGCAGCATCTTCATGTTACAGCGGGGCGAGCTAATCGTAGCTACTCTCTTTGCTCCTTTACCGTGGCTAATTCATCGTCTATCAATGCCTTAATGATAATTACTTATTTTGAAATAGCAATCTTCCAAAGTGTGCTTGTTTGTGTATTCTATTCAGTCAATCAAATCTAATATAATACAATATTATTCTATATAATATACAAAAGAGAAAGACTGAAAAGGTATAGATAGAAGCAAAAAATGCTTATAAGTTCCTATCCTAAATTGATCAAAATAAATCAGAAAATGTATATAAAATAAAGAGAAAAAACAACAAATAAAATAAAAAACTAAATATATTTGTATATACTCCCACATACATCTTCCATATAAATGTTTTTAATCACATTTATAACTCAAGAATTGTTTTATAAATAATTCCCTTGAAAACCAAAAAGCAGTTCACCATTCTTACATCCATTTCAACATTATTCCATAATTGGACTCCCACAATACATCTTTTAATGCCTTTTTTAGCCTTTTGTACCGTGAACTAACAAACATCTCAGTGAGTATAAATGGGGCCAGATGAACTACCCAATCTACACTTTGAGTTTGTTTACACACTTGTTTTTTCAAGAGTATATTCAGATGAAATTGGAGGATTTCCCTCCTTAAGTACAAGAAACAAAAATTGTAAATTCTTCCCAGCCGAGTGATTTACACGCAACAACGCGACAAGAAGCAACAGACAAATCGTCTATTCCCTCTCCACAGACGGGAGGTGCGTGTCGACGTGTCCCGTCGGTTTCTACGGTTACGAAGACACCAACGACTGCGAGCGGTGTCACCCGGCCTGCGCGACGTGCGTCGGCCCGGAGCCCGACGACTGCCTGTCGTGTGAGGAAGACGAGCGGCTGGACAGCGGCGAGTGCGTGTCGGACCTCGAGGCGTGCCCCGCGAAGACCTTTCGCAGCGGTACGACTGATACTTATGGAGCCCGCCGATCCGACCGCCGGCTCCTAATGAGTCGGGGACTCGGGCGCTTCCACAGGGGCAGCACATAAATCTTGGAGGGTAATTGGTCTGCGTGCCGCTGTTCCCGAACCCCGTGCCAACTTAAGCAGAGGAAGAGGCAGAACGACTGAACGACGGCCAGACACAGGATTGGAAGTAATTGACTTGATGTGCCGAACATTTAGTTCCCCCCGAAGAGTCAGTCGGACAGACCTTTAAACAACGCGCGGTAATTAGAGCGAGACGAGACGTCTTAATTATAGGAGCCAAAGGAACCGAGCAAAGTACACGGGTTATTACAAAAGGGGCAAATGAGCACGCGGAACTCAAGTTATTCTTAAACTTTTAATTTTAGCAACTAGAAAACCTTAAATTAAAGCCGTACACCTCCGCAGGGGCGTCAGAATGGCTTCAGGCTCACGAAGAGAGGGTTCCCGTTGGAGGCCGTTGCAGGAATGCATTATGGGAAATGTGCTTTCTTGCTAACGGGTAGTGAGGGTTGATAGCCAGCAGGCAGTTAGCTCAGCGCAATGAAATAAAGCAGCTAGAATAGAATAGAGAATAGAAATATACTTTATTAATCCCCATGGGGAAATTTGTGTACACAGTAGCACCAATAAACTAAACACACAAGAATAAAATATAAATATAACAAATAAAGAAACAGTGACTGTGCATAAACTATACAAAGTGAAATATAAAATACAAAAAAAATAATGAAAATAAAACATATATATATACATATATATATATATATACACACAACATATGTGCAAATACAGCAGTGTAGAATTAAATAAAATATAGACAGTGTGCAAAATGCAAAGTGTGTGTATGTTATAGCTCGATTCTGTTCAAAGTTATAGAAAATACTTATAGAATACGACTTATCTTTACAAATATTAGTGAAGAAAGCTGCAAAATAAACACATTAGAGGAGTTGGTTGGCACCCTCTTCCTTCCAATGTTTATGCTAAGCTAGCTAATCACCTGCTGGATCTAGCCTCATATTTAACGAGAGGTATCAATCTGAGGTATCAATCTGAGGTATTGATCTGAGGTATCAATCTGAGGTATTGATCTTCTCTTATCCACCTCTGAGACGAGTGTGCGTCCCAGAAACCCAAAGCCACCTCTATTCCCCGCCACGCAGCTCGAGTCCCACCGTCTGACCGCCGCGGCGCCGTCCGTCAGCTCCGTCCTCTAACGAGTGTTTCCCCTCCAGGTGACGGCGAGTGTGAGAACTGCCACCCGTCGTGCGAGTCCTGCTCCGGAGACGAGAAGAACCAGTGTGCGACGTGTGCAGAAGGTCTGTCGCTCGCTCAGACGAGATGTCCGGACGCTTCCAGCGCCTTCCTGTCCTCAGAGAGCCGGTGTTGACGTGTGCTCTCTCTCTCTCTCTCTCTCCCTCCCTCTCTCTCTCTCTCTCCCTCCCTCAGGGTGGTTTCTGACCGCACAGCGGACATGCGTGTCCAGGTGTCCGGCCGGTTCGTACGGCGGCCGGCTGAGCGGCGCGTGTGACGCCTGCCCTCGCGGCTGCTCGCAGTGTGTGGACGCTCAGCGCTGCACGCGCTGCCAGAGCACTCGGAAAGCGCCGTTATTCCTGCAGGCCGGACAGTGCGTCCAGCAATGTGTCAGGTCAGAGGTCAACGCTGTCCGTATGAATTTGATATAACATACACTACTGTTCAAAAGTTTGGGGTCACCGAGAACATGTTGTGTTTACCATGAAAACTCACACTTTTATTTATTAAATGAATACAAGATTAATACAAAATATAGTCAAGACATTGACAAGGTTAGAAATAATGATTTTCATTGTAAATATTAATGTTGTTCTTCTAACTTGTGGCTCAAAGGAAGGCCAGTTTTAGAGCTTCTCTCACCAGCATAACTGTTTTCAGCTGCGCTCACATAAAACGGGGTACAATGTCAAGGAATAATCTGTTCGTGGAAAATGCAAAATAAAAAGCTATACTTTTTTTAAAGGGTTTACAGGGGGTTCTACCCCTCTGCTCGTCTTCTAAGGCAATAACACAATGTACCACTAGAACATGGAGATGGGCCTCTACACACCTCTGTAGAGACTTCATTAAACAACAGAGAATAGTCATTTATCACATTAACTATGTAGAGAGATTATATATGATTAATTTAATGTAATTTTCATTGGAAAAAACAGTGCTTTTTAGTTTTTTTCTAAGTGACCCCAAACTTTTGAACGGTAGTGTACTTTTGACACACTTTTACATGAGTGTGTTCAAGCTCTATCTGGGAATTTATTATTTTGCTTTTTTTTATTATTTACATTTTATTAGTGTTCAGAATCTCACGTACACATATTTAAATATTTCAGTTTCTTTGTATAAAGAAAAGTAAAAAAACAAAAAAAGAAACGCATGCAAATAATGAAACAAAAAAAGTGATTATTCTGCTTTTGGATATAATGTAGAGGTCTAACCGCGGCGTAGCTACTCTCTTTGCTCCTTTACGTTGGCTAATTTATCGTCTATCAATGTATTAATGATAATTACTTATTTTGAAATAGCAATCTTCCAAAGTGTGCTTGTTTGTGAATTTTATTCAGTCAATCAAATCAAATACAATACAATATTATTCTATATAATATACAAAAGAGAAAGACTGAAAAGTTATAGGGAGAAGCAAAAAATGCTTATAAGTTCCTATCCTAAATTGAAATCAAAATTAATATAAAAAAAGAAAGAAAAAAAAAATATTTATAAAATATATAAAAAATATAAAATATTTATAAAATATTTATGAATGGTTATATATACTCCCACATACATCTTCCATATAAATACGTTTTTTATCACATTTATAACTCTCAAGAATTGTTTTATAAATAATTCCCAAGATCCCGGTGAAATCCGAGGTTTAGAAGTTACGGCGAGCTGAGGGAGACGTGTCCGCTGGTCACGGTGACGTCCCCCCCCGATGTTTATGTGCCATTAAATTGTGACGTCCTTGAGCTTGAAGGAATATCTTGTCCTTGCTCGAGAGGTCCTTGAAGCATCCATTAGCACCGAGATGACTATTTAAACTTTAGATTTTTTTACTACAAGCAGCACCAAAGGCACCTTTTTATTTTAGCTACACTTAAGTACGGCATGATTCTCCGGATGAATTATTAGTCGTCATTTGTAGACGAGAGCCAAGACCTCAATCAGCAGAGCATTTATGACGGCATATTAAATGTTATCTCATCCAGTGGAAACATTTAAATAAATGTCGTCGAGCTTGACACCTATAAAGAACATTAATTAGTTAAGAGTTAGTTCAACAAACATGTTTATACTTACCTGGTTTTTACGTAGGAATTGTAAGGGAACGCTTAGTGATGCATCTATGTGTCTGTCATCATGCTGCCTGGTGGACATGATGGGGATGCAAAGCCCAGTGTGCCGTGCCGTGCCGTGCCGTGCCGTGCCGTGCCGTGCCGTGCCGTGCCGTGCCGTGCCGTGCCGTGCCGTGCCGTGCCGTGCCGTGCCGTGCATCCCCTGACGCGGCGGCTCTGGCTCCTCACAGGGGTTACCCCGCAGGCCAGCTGTGTCGGAGCTGTGCGCCCGGCTGCGCCTCCTGTGGGAAGAACGCCACCCACTGCCTGGGCTGCGAAGGACCTCTCCTCCTGCACCAGCACCAGTGTGTGGAGGCGTGTCCTCCGGGGCACACTCTGCACGACGGAGAGTGCCGACGCTGCCCCCCCGCCTGCCAGGAGTGCGACCCTCAGGGGCCGTGCACAGGTACCGAGGGACGGTCAGATGGAAACGCTGGTTCAGTTGAAGCAAAAGGATTTGACTTCTCTGGATAATGTTCCGAGAACCAGAACGTTTTTGTTTCTTCTATTTGTATGACTCACGTGTGGTGTGGCTCAGTCAGACGGTTCCACCGCTACGATTTGAAAATGTCTGTAAACCATGAGAGCGTGCTCGACGTCTCAGGGCGATCCACCCGACAGCTGTTGAGTCATTTCCCTCCCGCTTCGCTGGTTTGTCTATGGAGGACTCAAAATGACTGAAGTATAAATAAATGAAGAAATACGTGTGGACACATAAATAGAGAAATAAATAAATGAAGAAATGTAGAAATGTAGAAATATATATATTTCATTATGTCCTTTTGATTTATAACGTATATTTATTCATTCCTGTATTTATTTATACATTCATTTAAGCATTTATTTATGTATACATTTATTTAAGCATTTATTTATACATTTATTTATTTATTTGTTTATACATTTATTTAAGCATTTATACATTTATTTAAGCATTTATTTATTTATACATTTATTTATTTATACATTTATTTAAGCATTTATTTATACATTTATTTATTTATACATTTATTTAAGCATTTATACATTTATTTATACATTTATTTATGTATTCCTATATTTATTCATGCATTTATTTATTTATTTATTTATACTTAAGTCATTTTGAGTCGTCCATATTTGTCTGCGTTTTAATTTTTTATATTGAAATGACTCGCGGATGGATTGCCACCGAAGTTGGCAGACGGATCACGGAAGCAACCGGCGATCCCTTCGGTTCTCCGTGGCGGCGTTGCCCGCTTTGCGTCGTGCCTGAGCCCCGAGGCGGGCGAGTTGCCAGCAGCCTCGGCTGTGTTCTGTGTTTAGTGCTAATTGGGGAAAGTAAGCACTCTTACAAGATCCACTGAGATATCAAACGTGACGAACACATCGCCAACCTAAAATCGCCAAATCTGAAACCTCCCGTTCCGGTCACTCCACGCATCGTGTCTCCATCACGTTGTGTTTCATCTACTCTTCAAAAGCGACTGAAACGACCCCCGACGGAGAGCACTCCTCTTCCTCTTGTTGCCCTCGACGACGCGAGGGGGCTCGGTGTAGTTCCATCCTTGCTCTACGTTGTTGCGCCCCGCTGACCTTTGCCCTCTGCGCAGGCTGCGAGGAGCATCACTTCCTCCACGAGGGCGCGTGTGTGCCCGGCTGTCCCGAGAGCTTCTTCGAGGACGGGGAGCGGGGGGCGTGTCGGCGCTGCCACCCCGACTGCGCGGTCTGCGACGGTCCCAACGCCAACGACTGCGACGCCTGCGAGGACCCCGAGGCCACGCTGCACATGGGCGCCTGCGCCGCCGCCTGCCCCGCCCACGCGTACAGAGACGCCGTCACGGGGGAATGCAAAGGTACGGCGACACGCAGCGCCATCAGACAGGCAGGGCCCGATCACACCAGACGTGTTGAGTCGTGTTTAGCTTTAGAATGATAAAGATCTTCGTAATTAAATACCGCTAATATTATTATTAGCTTCGCATCGAAAATGCGGAAGGTAATGTTTTGATCTCTGCGTATTTGTATGCGTGCGTGTTATTCGCATAAGTAAAAAAGTATTAAACCGAATCGCATGACATTTGGTGGGATGGTTGGTTATTATCCGGGGACCATTTGATTACATTTTAGGATTGATCGAGGCAAAGGTCAAAGGTCAAGGCCTTTGCTCGTCTCCAGTCGGCTGGACGCGGCAGTTTGGGAAAAGAGGCTAATTTAGCTTGAGATTTAAATAGCCCTTCATGTGGCCTGTGAAATGCTAATTAGACTTTATTTTATTTGGGGTGCAGGGAGTGAGAGAGTTAAATTAATGTGCCATTAAATTGAGATGCAGTTTTATTTATATATATATATATGTATATGTATATATATGTATATATATATATATATATATATATATATATATATATATATATATATATATATATATATATATATATATATATGTTTAGATATAAAGGTCAAAGGTTAAGGTCATAAAAAAAGTCAAAATCTTCTTGAATCGCATGAAATTTGGGGGATGATTTGTTATTATCCGGGAACCATTTGATTAGATTTTGGGATCAATCGGGTCAAAGGTCAAGGTCATAAATAATGTTCATAATTCAATGCCCAATCTTGTGATATGCGAAGGTATGCGCTCTACCGAGTGCCCGCTCTAGTTCATATTTAATGAGGTTCTCCTCTCCTGATCCGATTGGCTGCCTCGGCCGATGTGACATTAATGAGCGCCGCACCTCGCGCTTAAAGATGAGAATATTTCAACTTTTAAGCGCGTCTGAAAAACGCAAGAACAACGCGCCGCGTGGCGTTTAAAAGGCGCGTCTGAAAGTCGTGCCGTGCCGAAGGGAATCGATAGTTTTGCGGGCGACGCGTTTTTTGAGAGGCGCGTCTGGTGTGATCGGGCCTGAGATGCTCTATTTCGCCCACGACTTCGTCTTCTGAACATTTACTGTCCTGTCGAGCGCCCGTCATGCATCGTCTCAATTATACTCTCGACGGCGCCGCAGCGTGTCTCCCGACTTCAGCTCGGGCTGAAATAGCAACGCTTAACGGGCAGCTGTCAGACGCTGAGGAGACGCACAGAGAGACGCACGCCGGGCTGGTTCGCCAAACACGGAGAGGATGCGGCGCTCCTCCGAGGGAAATGGTGTAGGCGACGCCCACTTGTGTTGCTTCACACAGCAGTGAGACCCTTAAAGGGGGCATCGCACACCATACACGGGGGATTATTACCTTCACATTGAAAATGTGGAAGGTAGTGTGTGTGTGTGTGTGTGTGTCTGTTGTGTGTAACAGACAGTATGCATGTGTGTGTTGTGTGTAACAGACAGTGTGTGTTGTGTGTAACAGACACAGTGTGTGTGTGTGCGTGTGTGTAACAGACACAGTATGCATGTGTGTGTGTGTTGTGTGTAACATACACAGTGTGTGTGTGTATGTGTTGTGTGTAACAGACAGTATGCATGTGTGTGTTGTGTGTAACAGACAGTGTGTGTTGTGTGTAACAGACACAGTGTGTGTGTGTGCGTGTGTGTAACAGACACAGTATGCATGTGTGTGTGTGTTGTGTGTAACATACACAGTGTGTGTGTGTATGTGTTGTGTGTAACAGACAGTATGCATGTGTGTGTTGTGTGTAACAGACAGTGTGTGTTGTGTGTAACAGACACAGTGTGTGTGTGTGCGTGTGTGTAACAGACACAGTATGCATGTGTGTGTGTGTTGTGTGTAACATACACAGTGTGTGTGTGTATGTGTTGTGTGTAACAGACACAGTATACATGTGTGTGTTGTGTGTAACAGACGCAGTGTGTGTGTGTTGTGTGTAACAGACACTGTGTGTGTGTGTGTGTGTGTGTGTGTTATTCGCCTAAGTAAAAAAGTATTAAACCGAATCGCATGAAATTAGGTGGATGATTGGTTATTATCCAGGGACCATCTGATTATATTTTGGGATCGATCGGGTCAAAGGTCAAGCCAAGGTCATGAAAAGGTCAAAATCTTCTTTTTACCATAGCGCGGTAAATTTGTATCCAATTGGCAACTAATGCCAACATGTTCATAATTCAATGCCCAATCTTGTGATATGTACAGGTATGCGCTCCACCGAGTGCCCCTTCTAGTTTGTATATGTGTATATTCATTTGAAATGTTTTCACGCTTGGAAATCCCAACAGACAGTTTCCCTCCAGAAAGATGTGACGGGTCTAATCTTTTAATGTTGGTAGTTTTATCATTAAATATCTCTCGCGGTTGTCGTCCCCTCCCGTGTGACCCGACCCGTCCCTCCTTCTCCAGACTGCGATGCGTCGTGCCTCACCTGCTCCCCCACGGGCTCCTGCACCAGCTGCAGGGAGGGTCGTCGGGTGGAGGCCCACGGCCGCTGTGCGCCTCCACCCAGCGGCTGCTCCGCCCACCAGTACCCAGACCAGGACGGGGGGTGCCACGCGTGCCACAAGCACTGCCACCGGTGTTCCGGTCCCGGCAGAACCCGCTGCCTGAGCTGCAGCCAGAGGCATCTCCTGCTCAGTGAGGCCACCTCGTCGGTCTGTTTGCAGGGTTCTTACGCTCATGGAAAACCTGGAAAAGTCATGGCATTTTGAAATGGTCATTTCCAGGCCTGGAAAAGTCTTAATAAAAAAAACTTAAATCATAAAAGTTTTGGAAAAGTCATGGAAATGTGTTATAATCACATGTTCATTTACGCCCAGTTTGAAATAATTAATGTTTTTTTTTAAAGAACAACGCTCAATATAAGCCGGTGTACACTCTCGATATGCAAAATGTTCTAAATTGTTCATGTTTATACCGAGATTTCAGTTTGGTCATGGACATTTGGTTTAAAGTCATGGAAAAGTTCTGGAAATCCATCGGTCAACATGTGTGAGAACCCTGTGTTTGTCTGTCTGTTCTCGTTGGTTCGGCCTCCTGATTGTGTGTGTTTGTCGATACAGACGCCACCTGTGTGGACGAGTGTCCGACGGGCTCCTACGCCGAGGCGGGCCAGCGGTGCTCGCCGTGCCATCCGTCCTGCCAGTCCTGCGTCGGGGGGCTCAGCCACGAGTGCCTCGCCTGCAACCTCCACTCGTTCCGAGAGGGCAAGGAGTGTGTGGAGACGTGCCAGCACAGGTAGTCGGAGCTGCTCCATCCGTCACGCCGAGGGCGGTCACACAGCGGCGCCATTAATGAAAGATCCTCCTCGTCACTTAATGTCATCGGGGACACTAAACCGTCGCTCGTCTCCAGTCGGCTGGACGCGGCGGCAGTTTGGGGAAAGAGGCTAATTTAGCTTGAGATTTAAATAGCCCTTCATGTGGCCTGTGAAATGCTAATTAGACTTTATTTTATTTGGGGTGCAGGGAGTGAGAGAGTTAAATTAATGTGCCGTTAAATTGAGATGCAGTTTTATTTGTATATATATATATATATGTGTATTTACATATATATTTATTTATGTATTTATATATATATATATATATATATATATATATATATATATATATATATATATATATATGTATATTTATTTATATATATTTATTTATATATTTATTTATTTATATATTTTTATATATATATATATTTATATATATATATATATATATATATATATATTTATACATATATATATATATATATTTATGTATTTATATATATTTATATAATTTATTTATTTATATATATATATATATATATATATGTATTTATATATATTTATATAATTTATTTATTTATATATATATATATATATATCCATTCAGACCAAAAGCAAAGCAGAAAATATGCGGTTGAATCCATGCAGGCCCCGCGTCTCTCTCTCCTCTCGGCGGTTTGAAGTGTTTTGTTGTGGCTGCAGCGCCTCGCTCACGATGGGACGGCTTCCATCTCATCATCGATGTCCGGGTACTTGCTGCATGTGAATGAGCGTCGAACTAAAAAGTCCAATCTCCTCCCCCTAATTGAATCCTCTCCCGACAGTCACTACGGCAACGCCGGCTCGAGGACGTGCGAGAAGTGCGACCCGAGCTGCGGCGAGTGCGTCGGCGGCGAGGAGGACGGCTGCCTGAGCTGCGCTCCGGGTCTCCTCTACCTGCGGAGGGAAGGCCGGTGCCTCCCGTCGTGCCCCCGGGGGCACTACCACGACGCGGCGCACCGGACCTGCGACGGCTGCCACGCCAGCTGCAGAGCGTGCTCGGGTAGGAGCGGGGGGGGGGGGGGGGGGAAGAGATTTATTATCAGGGTTCGTACGGTCATGGAAAACATGGAAAAGTCATGGAATTTTAAAATGGTGATTTCCAGGCCTGGAAAAGTCCTGGAAAAAAACTTAAATCATAAAAGTTTTGGAAAAGTCATGGAAATTTGTTAAAATCACATGTTTCACGAGTTTGAAATAATTATTATATTTTTTAAAGAAAGACGCTCAAAATATAAGCGATAGCTCACAATACGCAACATTTTCTACAGTTTTCATGATTATACAGAGATTTCAGTTTGGTCATGGAAATTTGATTTAAAGTCCTGGAAAAGTCTTGGAAAACTATTGGTCAAAATGTGTAAGAACCCTGTATGATATTCTGTTATTTTTCTCCAGTAGTGATGTTATATGTCCTGCACATGATGCAGTCATCTTAAAGTAATATATTGTACAATTAACTCTCTCATCTAAAGTAAAAAAAAACAAGATCAACATACCCCGTGAGAATATTAAAATCACTGTTCATGAATTTAGTTCATATTTCCGTGGCGTGGTTCTCCATTGCGGGTTGAATTGATTGTTTTTCAATATTTTCTTTGGATTTGTTGACGATGTGTTAATCCAGAATATTCCCAGTCCCCGTTATCTTTGCGTTGTCGTGCTCCTGCAGGAAGGGACTCCCAGTCCTGCGTCTCGTGCCACCCTGGGTACCGTCTCTCAGGGGGCGCGTGTGAGTCCACGTGCGACGTGGGCCGGTTCCCCGTCATGCAGGTGACCGCTCACTTTATTATTCACAAGCAAAACTAAAACACACACTACCGCTCAAAAGTCTGGGGTCATCCGGACAATTTTGTGTCTTCCATGAAAACTCACACTTTTATTTATTAAATGAATACAAGATTAATACAAAATATAGTCAAGACATTGACAAGGTTAGAAATAATGATTTTTATAGTAAATATTAATGTTGTTCTTCTTGTGGCTCAAAGGAAGGCCAGTTTTAGAGCTTCTCTCACCAGCATAACTGTTTTCAGCTGCGCTCGCATAAAAAGGGTTTCAATGTCAAGGAATAATCAAGTTTGTGGAGAATGCAAAATTAAAAGTTATAAGAAAATTAAAAAAGGGTTTCAAGGGGGTTCTACCCCTCTGCTAGTCTTCTAAGGCAATAACACAATGTACCACTAGAACATGGAGATGGGCCTCTACACACCTCTGTAGAGACTTCATTAAAAAACAGAGAATAGTCATTTAACACATTAACTATGTAGAGAGTGTATTTCTGATTAATTTAATGTCATTTTCATTGGAAAAAACAGTGCTTTTTCTTCTTTTTTCTAAGTGACCCCAACGTTTTGAACGGTAGTGTACATCCTTACTCTGCTCTCCGTGTCTTCTCTCAAACAACAACTCGAGTTCTGACCCTGGGTTTCACACAATATAATCCAGACCGACTTATTACTGCGGCAGGAGAACTCTCAAAGGGCTCCCGCCGCGCGCTCCTGCTGGCAGGTCGATGCATATTAATGAGAGGAATGTGTTCTGAAAGCAAAGCATCAGGAGTCGTGGGTTTTAAAAACGCTCCTTTCTCCCGGCCCCTCGTCAGGATTCGGGCCCCGCCTGTGAGGACTGTGACGGGTCCTGTGTGGAGTGTCGCGGGCCGGGTCCGGCCAACTGCACCGCGTGTCCGACTCGGGCCATCTTAGAGGCTGGAGGACGCTGCCTGCTCTGCTGCCGCCCTGAGGAAGAGGAGGAGGAGGAGGAGGAGAAGGCCACAACGCAGCAGGATTGTTGCAACTGCACCGAGACTCGAGGTAGACGATCGGTCTCTCGGATGAGGTTTATTATTATCTCTTGGGTTTATTTAATAAGAGACAGTGCACATTAAAGCCCACTGTGTGTTTTTTCCCTTGTAGCGCCCCCTTCAGGTATTTAACGTGTACTTCAGTGTCGTAAATACCCAGTTACGATAGATCAGGTGTGTGAACCTCTGGCTCTGAGCCATATATGGCTCTTCTGGTGACGCATATGGCTCTTTTGAGTTTGAGTTAAATAATAATCTCCTCCGCCCCCTGTAACTTTCTCTCTCCTCCAGATGACAGCAGCAGTAATGTCAGGTCCCTTTCTTAAAGACGTCTTTGTTCTTTTATTAAACTAAAGGTCTGTTATTGATCGGGCAAACGGACCGGATCTATTTATCTCCAGAATGTTACAGAGTGGAGTTTTCTCCCCACAGACCCCCGATGGAGGAGGAGACATCAACATATTAAAAGTCATTGTAGCGGCACCATTTTTTTTCAAGCTGTTATTTTAAAGTACCATTGTTACATAGTGTCGCTTTAATGAAAACATTGTGTTTTTCATCTGTAGTCCCAAAAGTCCCAGATTAAATGTTCTTCTCTTCTGGATCCAAGCGGCTCGTCGGGGAGAGACAGATTCACCCGTCTGTGTTTTTCTTCTTCTTCTTCTTTATTTTTTTTAGGAGAGTGCATCCTGAGCACAAACTTGGCGTTCAGAAATGAAGAGGAAGAGGAGGCCACGGGCAATACGACAATCTTCATCATCGCCTGCGTACTGTTGGTGCTGGCGCTGGTGGCCGTGTTCTTCATCATCCGGCACACGCGCTCCAAGAGGGCGCCGCCGGACATCACGCCGCGCGGCTACGAGAAGCTGGGCTCCGGCCGCGGCTACGGCGGCGGCTACAGCTCCGCCTCCTCGGCGTCGCACAGCGGCCTCCAGGAGGCGCAGTTGGTGGACATGAGCGGCCGCCGCGCGGGGAGTAAGGTGAGCGACGAAGACGACGACGATGACGACGAGGACATTGTTTACATGGGTCAGGACGGCACCGTCTACAGGAAGTTCCGGTACGGAGAGCCGGAAGACGACAACGAAGACGAGTTGGAGTACGACGACGAGAGCTACACGTTCCGGTGAAGTATGAGAACTCCTCCTCCTCCTCTTCCTCTTGGTGCGTCTGTCCTCCTGAGAGACAGACGGGGTTCGTACGGTCATGGAAAACCTGGAAAAGTCATGGAATTTTAAAATGGTCATTTTCCAGGCCTGGAAAAGTCATGGAAAAAACTTCAATCACAAAAGTTTTGGAAAAGTCATGGAAATGTGTTAAAATCACATAAAAACGTTGAGTTTAAAATAATTCATGTTTTTGAAAGGAAGACGCTCAAAAGAATAAGCCGGCATACGCCAAATCCAAAATAGTTGGTTGTGCACATAAAGGATAATAGTTTGATTAAAAGAATAAATATTTCTAAGAATAAACATATAAATAATGTATAAAGAATGTATTCAAAATGTTATTATTTTAATCAAACTATTGTCTCATTCACTGTTTCATTTAAGGTATATTGTATGATTTCTACTTTCACTTCTAATTTTACTGCTATTCATCCACAACGTGATCTATGTCTGCATTTATGGACTTCTTGAATAACTAAGCTTGATTTTTCTGGACTTTGTTTGGAGTGATATATAACAAACATGATCATGGACATTTAATAGTTTTTTGAGCGTTTAATTAATCATATTATTCATCTTTTTAATTGTGGTGTTGAAGTTTCATTTTTAATTTGACTCGTGGTATTTATTTAGCTTTTCTATATTCCCATATGTTTGCTTTTCAATTTGAAAAATGTGTTCTGTTCAAATAAAGTCTTGAAACCAAGAAAAGTGAAGTAATAGTAATAATAATAATAATAATAATAATAATAATAAGCCTTTCAGACGACAAATCACAACCCAACACTATGACGTTGATTAGATTTCAGTCCATTTATTTAAATTACTAAACAGTGATTCATAATTTATTTGCACATCCTCAATACACCACTGAACTCATCGGTAGGAGGACATCTATGAGGGGACATGCACAAACACACACACACACACACACACACACACACACACACACACACACACACACACACATGCGTGTGGACACTCAAGATATTGTGCTTTACAGAAATCCCATCTTTAATTTACTGAGGTTTATTCTTAATGCTCCGAGAGAAGCTGAAGAGATGACGTCTATGTATCTGAGAGTCATTTAACACACACACGCACACGCGCACACGCACACGCACGCTTGCAGAGCTCATCAGACATGCTCCGACAGCACGCTGATAACTTGGTTTCATATTTAACGTATTCCTCTACGACGTTCAAATAGCTTTTTTTATAGATTTGTTCCCCGCAGTTTTAAAACAGTTAAGCAGCTGATTGCTGAACTGCAGGAGTTGGTCATCTATGGCATTGGCACTTGGTTTTTTTCCGATGGCACAAAACTCTTTTTTTTTGTGCACACGATGTGCTTTTACTGTAAATCGCTGACACGCGAGTTGCCTCTTTATCTGAAATACTGAGTGTGTGACCAGCAACCAGTGAAATTATTGCTCCACTGCTTCTCACGCACACGACGACGACACTGTGGACTCTACGAATGGATTTGTGCAGTGTACGTCTGGTGTGTGTAATTGCTTTTCCTCCTTCCTACCGGGAACAGCAACGCTGCTCTGGAGGCGCGGCCGAGCACGTACGTCTAAGGTAGTCGAAGCTACGGCAGCCGAGGAGGATGAGGTCCAACTCCTGACTTCTAACTGGAACTATTGCAAGTTTCGACTTCATATGAAACTCTAGTGTCTAATTCTCACACACACACACACGCACACACACACACACGCACACACTAGCTTTACACGCCTTTTGACTTAGTTTTCCAGCTTCACCCGTACGATACAACAGTGACTGCAGAACATCGAGACGACCTCTCCACGGCGCGTTTAAGAGCTGCCGGCTGCATGTGGTCTGTTGGGAAGACGAGCAAAACGGAGACATTAGAGGTGTGTGTGTGTGTGTGTGTGTGTGTTGACAGAAGAAGTATAGCATGGTGTTAGCAGACTGTGTGTGTGTGTGTCTTAGAGGACTTACTCGGCCCTGCCTGCTGCTGTTGGATCCAGTCCCTGCAGAAAGCTATTCCTCCTTGAAGTGAGGGAACAGGACAAAGTGGTTTGTTAGAACAGAATGTATTGTTGCGAATTTTAAGATGTGCAATTTATGGAACGACGCACGATTAATCAGAGGGGGAAGCGCGTGTGGACGCCGCCGCGCCGGCCCAACATTTATCAGCGTAATAGATCACTCGGCAATAAGGCCCGGCTCGTTTATTTCTCCGTGGTGATAAATGAGACGTGGCCGACGCGTTTAGCATCTTTAGCCACTTTTTTTTTTCTCCCCTCCCCCGCGTCCTTCCTGTAATTGCAACCAAAGCCAGATCCAATTGGGCGGCGTCGTGCGGCAGAGGAGTCCCTGTGATGTACAAGTGAGCCGTCTGAGGGATGAGCGCTGCAGCCGTGAATAAAGACGAGGCCGGGGGGGGGCGGCGGGGGCGCCGCCTCCACGGGGAATAACGAGAGTAAACGCTTACTTTGAGTTCTCGGCTGCTTCCTTCAACTCCTTGTCAAGTCTAGAATGGAAAGATGGATATGAAGTCATTTAATAAGACAGAGGTGTGTGTGTGTGTGTGGGGGGGGGGGGGGGTTTGGAGGGACTCACCTAATGATGCACTCTGGGATCTGGATGCAGTCCATGGGGATGGATTGGTGCAGTTCGTCCAAACTGTTCACAAACTTAATCTTACTGCTGAACTTGGTGCTGTGAGACACACACACACACACACACACACACACACACACACACACACACACACACACACACACACACACACACACACACACACACACACACACACACACACACACACACACACACACACACACACACAGGGCAAGGACAGGCTCAGTGAATGTAACTCATGTAGTTTAACTCTCAATTGGTGAATGCTCTTGTGGGGTAAAGCGCTTTTCTAGTCTCCCCATGTACACACTGAGGGTACGGGCTCATAAAAGTCAGAATACAGTATGTTATTTAAATGAAATGCTAAATATAGTATATGGGGGTATATAGGGTATGTCATTAAAATGTCAACTAAAATTCACGTTAGATATGCTATTTAAAAAATAAGTAATTATATAGTATTACAACAAAATGTCCTAAACAAAGTGACAGTATAGTATTTATATGGTGATTAGTAACTGCAGATAAATTCTTAAATTAAAGTTTAAAAAACGTATTTCCAACGCTGGTGTCGTGAAGTCTTTTGCCTCTGTAGGCGATGTTATTGTACAAAGATTATATTTTACCTGATGAAGGGTCTGGTCACCGCGAGAATCGTCCTGATGAACCACGAAGGATGGAGAATGATGAAGGACTTGAGATTCTTCCTGAGCCTGAAGGCAGCACGACGTTACACTTTAGATGAGTTCATGTTCGCGTTACATTTTTCACTTTCATACATCATTTTGCAAGTCACGCCGCCGGTATCTCTCACAAGATCACGATACTCTCCCATAACAGACCTCCTGTCAATCATCTGGTAGCATTTCTTCAGCCACCCGAGGCCGGGCATCCTTCTGTGGGGCGTGGCTCCGTTCAGGTACACGATCATGTAGTCCTCCGCCACCATCAGCTCCAGAGTACTGATCACGTAGCTAAAGACACACACACACACACATTTAAATACTTGAACTAAATACTAAAATACTAAATATACAGAGGAAGCAAAATGTATAGACAATATTATCTCTGGAGAAAAAGAATATACACAATATATACACAATATTATCTGTTTAAAAAAACACAATATTAAAGAATCTATACACAATATTATCTCTGGAAAGAAATATAAAAAATATCTAAAAAGATATACACAACATTATCTCTGGAAATAAATTACAAAATATAGAAAATATATACACAATATTATCTCTGGAAAAAATATATTAAAAAAAATATACACAATATTATCTCTGGAAAAGAAATATAAACAATATTACAAAAATATTATTTCTGAAAAAAATATACACAATATTACGAAAAAATTATTTCTGAAAAAGATATACACAATATTATCTCTTTAAAGAAATATACACTTAAGAAATATATACACAATATTATCTCTGTCTGTGAAAATACAACTAACTAGAATTACCGCCTCTACCATTCAGTTCATTTGTATTTTACATTCATGTGGATGGAAAATCTGTCATAAAATGTCATCACAGATTTGTGCAAAATGTCCCTCTAGGCGTCCTGATGGAACGGACCATTTGTATGCGGCACGCAGGCCTACAGATGGGACACTAACGCCAAAACCTTTAACGTGTGTAGATCAACTAGAACAATAACATTGTAGTTCTTAAAATAATTAATAATTCACCAAAACCGAATATTACACTGCGACTCTAATGTTACATCACGTATGTCGGAATGTAGAAATACGAGCGCAAGAAACACAGAGCCGGGTTTAGTGGCTCTGAATGCAACAGAATGAGGAAACAGGAGACTTGTTTCTGTTTGGAGAACTAGCAGCGTTTCAAGAAACCTCTCCACTCTGATGTAAGCTTTGAGAAACTGGTTCAAATGTTGCTTCATGGATGAGCTGATATGCTTTGAATTTCTCCTTTTAAATTCTCTTGCATCCATCTGAGCAATCAGACATTTCTACCTCAAAAAAACAATACTGGGAATCAAACACACACTTTCTCTCTCTCTTCTCTCTCTTCTCTCCCCCCTTCTCTCATTCTTCTCGGTCAGCGGAGAACTTTGTCATATCCTTTGAAAAGTGGCGACGATATTCTCAGCCAACACAGTTTCCTCCCTGCGATGACTTTGGGCTCATTCCGCCTCTCCTTCTGATCCAATGTCATTCTCCAGCGTACAAATCCACTCTGCTGACCCACTCTGTTTCCTGACCATTGTGATGGTCTCCCACCGACGTCAAGCTGCATATCATTCGCCTCCCGGCTATAGTTAACTCCTCCTCGCAAGGATTCAGACCTCCGAGCCATCTGGCATCAGAAAGTGCAGACCTCCTTTCATTTCTATCCAAAACTCTCAGATATGGCAGCTTACTGAACGTCTTCCACAGAACAGCCTGTGGGATCCGCGATCAGCCGGTCCAAATATGAAAACTCATCGGCGCCAGCACCGCGCGAAGACGTCAACGGGGGACGTCTCCGGCAACACGCTGGACCGTCCCTTTATTTGAAGTGTTTTTCCTCGGGCGGGTTTAAAGTATTAAGAAGCCTCACCAACACGCAGTATACGGAGGATGAAATGCATCTTCCGAAGTTGGGCTCTGGCTCCGTTTGCTTTGAATTAATAAAAAAAAAGGGACGGCTTGAGATGAAACGGGGCCAGAGATGAGTCATAAGAGTCTTCGGCGACTTCGAGCTCCGTGAACGCGGACGACGCTCGCGTGCCGATAATCAGCAAGCGTGTCGGACTGTTTGCACGCACGGAGAAAAGGCGAAGTAACCCGTGAATCACATCTGGGAACGCTCACGGCTTTTCCACGAGCGCCACCGCGAGATCGCCCCCTACGAAACGGTCCTCACTCTGATAGTAAACTGATCAGATTTGATAACATTTAATTTCTTATTTTTAAAATAATCTGAGGTGGGAACTTGAGTCAGGTAGCTCCCTTGTGCTCAAATGCAACATTCATTTATTTTTTAATATAGCAGAAAGGGTGGTCCTCACTTCCAATGTGAATTTACCCGGTCCCCAGTCCGATGCCCATGCGGGGATGTGTGTGTGTGTGTGTGTCTAAAACTCACAGGAAGAGGTTCTCCATTATTTCGTGGTAGTCCTCTCTGTCGCTGTCTGGCAGGAAACAGGCAGCAAACACGATGATGGCGTTCACTCCGTTGCTATAGTAGCCTTGATCAAAACACACAAGTAATTAGAGTTATGATTACGTCCCATCGGTGGTGAGAGCTAAGCCTTAATTAGCATAGTTTTCATAACTCCATATTTTCCTCTTGTTCAGTTTATCTGCGTCTCTTTTCTCTCTCAAATTTATTTGATATTTCCTTTTATTCACAAACTCATTCATCACCAGATTTGGCGTCACTCAGAGTCTTTTATGTAAATGACAGCGCTTGTGATATATTTAGTGACAGACGTCTCCGTTTCCATGGGACCGTGTCTCTTGACAGGGGGAAGACAATACACCCTTGGCAAATGAGGGGGAAATATTCAAGGAAAAAGCCACTGAACGTGTTTTAGCGAGGGCCGGGCGGCCGTGAGAGACGCCCCAGAGCTCCCCGGCTCTCTCCGTGGTTTGTTGAACTGAAAAGTCAGTTCATTAATTAATCACAACAAAATAAAAGCATATTATTCTAATAATCAGTTGCATTTGTTTAAAGCAAAAATGCCAGAAAAGTTGTGGTTGCATCATCTCAAATGTGAAGCTTTGTCTTCTGACATTTTATAACTATCAAGAACTTTGTGAAATGATTGATTGGATGAAGTGACGATCAAAATGATCGTTATTTGCAGCGCTGGTGCTTCGATTACGTGAACACAAACCCATAATGCAGATGCCACTGCACCCGTTTCTCTAATCGTCATAGTGACTATGTAATTGGTGACTTGTCTCTTCACATAGCGGCCTGAGGCACGGCGTGAGGCCACCTGTCATCAGAGCGAGTCTATTGTTGTCGACTTGTTGTTCTGATGACACGTGACAACCTTCCACAGGCTTTTATTGTGGAGGGTTCCCTTTTCTCACGCCCGCTGGATGATGTCATCCTCATCAGCTGGCCTGAACTACCGCCTGGATTTCCTCAATTTGTGGTTGGCCCGCCTCCAAAAGGAGACGCGGCAGGCGCCAGCTCCGAAACAATAGTGACGCGGTCGACCACAGATTATGAATTTTAGAATATGTTATGTCTGGATATTATTCAGGCCTGCAGGCGTCACACCAAACATAAATACTGGGCTCAATCGATAAGTATTCCCATCTCAGTTGCAGATATTTTTCAATCCAAAATGTTGTTTACTTCTGTTTCTTTGTGCTAACTTAAGAAAAATAGAACCCAACACTCACAATTAATGCTCAATACTGTAGTCCTTATTGTATTTAAGGACTATCTTAAAACTTATTATGAAATGTTATATTAAAAATAAATAAATCATACTTCTATTTCCAACCTCTACTATAATTCACCTACTTCATGTTTATAAGCAGTGCATTTAATTCCACCGTTAGCTTGGACTGGTGTTTAATTCTATCATCTGTTCAGGAGAATTATCTGCAAATAAAAAAGGTATTAAATCATAAAATGCAGCCGTGGAGGTGATTAGTGTCTCCAGATCTCCTGCTAAGGAAGCAACACGCTCGTGTGTCTGAGAGGAGGAAGAAAAGTAAATCATACTAAACCGCCTTAAAGCTTAATAGCGGGGAGCTCACGGTAAAACTGAAGGAAATACACTACCGTTCAAAAGTTTGGGGTCACTTAGGGAAAAAAAGAAAACACTGTTTTTTTCCAATGAAAATGACATTAAATTAATCAGAAATACTCTCTCTACATAGTTAATATGGTAAATGACTATTCTGTTTTTTTATGAAGTCTCTACAGAGGTGTGTAGAGGCCCATCTCCATGTTCTAGTGGTACATTGTGTTTTTGCCTTAGAAGACTAGCAGAGGGGTAGAACCCCCTTGAAACCCTTTTATTTTACTTATTATTTAGCATTTTCCACAAACAGATTATTCCTTGACATTGAAACCCTTTTAATGTGAGCGCAGCTGAAAACAGTTATGCTGGTGAGAGAAGCTTGTTTTTGGCCTTATTTATTAATATTTACAATGCAAATCATTATTTCTAACCTCGTCAATGTCTTGACTATATTTTGTATTAATCTTGTATTTATTTAATAAATAAAAGTGTGAGTTTTCATGGAAAACACAAAATGTTCTCGGTGACCCCACACTTTTGAACGGTCGTATATATTATCACTTTGATCAACGTCTAATTTTAGCATATTGAAAAAAAATATTCTGAAAAGTGTCCATAGTGAAACATATTGAATATACTTTAAAGAACGTTACCTATACCCTGTCACTGGACAGTGAACACATTCTACTAATAATATACACCTAGTATTGGGTGTATTTAAAAACATTGCTTCTGTACAGAATGTGTACGATGGTTCCTAAACATTCACCTCCGTGGGAGATGACCCTCATGTAGGACTCGATGACCTTCATGTTGATGCGGTGCTCCTGCTCCCCGATGACCACCGTCCTCCAGAGCCGGCCGTCCTGGCGCTCCTCCTCCGCGCTGTACGTCGGGATGGGGTTGTGGGACTCGCTCGCCGCGCTCTTATTGGCTGCGTTGGGGTCTGGAGACGGGAGAAGGCCAGCGCCGAGTTACAGGGACGGCTATGACGAGTTCAAGTGTCCCACAATACCAGGAGTCTGGAGCTACAGCTGCTAGATGGAATATTAGGAGCTTACTCATATAAAAATAACTCCTTTAGTCAGTGCTGTGCACGTGGTTCTCTGGAGTGCCGACCAACACACAGACTGTGACATGAGGAAACCCAGTCAGGGCGGCCGAGGTCAGAAAACGTGTGACTCAATCAGCCGATCGGGTCGCGCTCGTCTCGTCACGTGCACGATCCCCGTCCACGCAGCCGGGGCTTTTATTTCGCGAGTGGGGCTTAAACTGACAGGCGCTAAAATGGAGCGTATGAGTAATTTAGTACAAGTCAGCAGAAGCCCCAAATAAAAACATGAACCTAAAGATGTGCACGATATGTCATCTTAAAGCAACAGTATATAATAATGGTGCCGCTACAATGACTTTTAATATGTTGATGTCTCCTCCTCCTCTGCCATCGGGGGTCTGTGGGCTAAAACCCGACTATGTCACATGTTGTAGCGCCCGGTCCTTGGACCTGCTTTCTGTCATGATGACCAGCGTCACATAGTCCAGTCCACCTCACAGGGGACTTTTTATTGTCTCGGCTACGCGACGTAGAGACAGAGAGACATGCTGCTGTGGAGACGACCAATAACAGACCTTTAGTTTAATAAAAGAACAAAGACGTCTTTAAGAAAGGGACCTGACATTACTGCTGCTGTCATCTGGAGGAGAGAGAAAGTTACAGGGGGCGGAGGAGATTATTATTTAACTCAAACTCTAAAGAGCCATATGCGTCACCAGAAGAGCCACATATGGCTCAGAGCCAGAGGTTCACCACACCTGATCTATCGTAACTGGGTATTTACGACACTGAAGTAAACGTTAAATACCTGAAGGGGGCGCTACAAGGGAAAAACTACATAGGGGGGCTTTAAGATTCACAGTCCACCTTGGTGCTTTGGGAGGTGAGCCTGTAACGGCTGCATGTTGACCCACCTTCCCAGTGTTGACCCACCTTCCCAGTCCATCTCGTGGTCCGTGTAGTCCAGGTAGTCCCCCTCGTCGGGAGTGTCCAGGTCATCCACGTTGATGTCCAGGTCGTCGGGCGTCTCCCCCAGGTCGTCCTCGCTCTGGTCCAGGGACAGGCTGATCCGAGGGGCCGAGAGCTTCTTCCTCTGGCTGGGACCTCCTTGCAGGGGGAGAGAAGTGGGCGGGACTACAAAAAGACGACACAGTCAGACCTGTGGTCATCTTCTAAAACATCAAAGGCAGTTTTCATTCCTTTTGAACCGTTTCCTTTAAGCCGTCGTCCTCACCTGGTCGGCCTTCGCCCCCCTCAGAGCTCATTTTGCTCTCTGATGCCGCGTCCATCCCCACGAGGACCTGAGAGACGGAGATCACAGTTATTAAATATGACGCAGCAACAACCAGGAGGAGAGTATCCCGACCACGGCGGCTCGGATCCCTCTTCATCCGAATCTGGAATCTTCATCCGATATTTCGAGTGAGGAAGTTGGATTCAAATCTCAACTTGTGCCAAACATTAACTCGTTATTTAAATAATTACATTTGCTCAAATACGTACCGCACTGGAGGATTTCAACGGGACTTTACGCGAGTTACGCTTTATTTTTACGTCTACATTTTTGAGTGAAATAAAGTTTGACTTTTTATTTCACTTTGTAAAAAGTTACTCCAAAGATTAAGATTTTACATATAAAACATATGATACATTGTTGCATATGACATTTTTATATTATTATACCTTTATTAACAGTCAAATGCTACTTTGACATTAATGCATAGTAATAAACAGTAATAATAATAATAGCATAACACGTATAGGGGTCATATTCTGCACTATGAGTATTTTTACTTTTGATATCTGAGTGCATGTTGCTAATAATATTGCATTAATTTTATTTAAGTGACATTCATAATGCATGACTCTTACTTGTAATGGATGTTTTATCTTTCCCGGGGTCACGCTGAGTTTGAGGTCATTTAGAAACAACGTCCCCATCATAGAGTTTGTCCACCAGAGAGCACTGACACGCTTATCTAACAGCATGATGGGCCACTTATTATGAATCTGATTATCAACAAATACAAATAAATGCCAGAGATCCATATGGACATCACCGTTAATCTGGTGTTCATGTTGAAAGATTATCACGGGCCAATATATCTTAATCCGGCATCACAATCAGTAAGGTTAAAGGTCATAAGGGAATAATCCTTCTATTCAAACTGGAGGGGGGTGGGGGGGGGGGGGCAAGCGGTTACATCATGACGTGCTCCCCCCCCCCTCCCCCCGCTGTCTTTTTCTGCTGCCGATTCAAATCGAATGACTGTACGCTCACGTGAGCACAGCTCGGGCAGAGATGCAAAGTCACAGCGAGTGTCACGTGTGTGGTGTGTGTGTGTGTGTGTGTGTGTGTGTGTGGTGTGTGGTGTGTGTGTGACGTGTGCTTATTCGCATGAAAGAGAAAACATCCTTGTTCCTCTTTGGGAGACGCTGCCCAGAACGAGGGAGACGTGCCGGTGTAAACAGCTGCAACAGAGAAGTGCCGATTCTGGTACAGATGACATCATGCTGACGATGCACAGAACACACACACACACACACACACACACACACACACCCACACACACACATCCGGAGAGAAAGACAAACACACAGTGTCACGCTCTCCGACGTAGAATGACAGAATGAGCCTCAGCCGCTCCGTGGAGGATGCTGAGCTGCTTTAGATCCACTCCATCAGCCCAGGATCCCGGTGCTGATGGCGGCCCCTCCCCCGCTCCCTCCCTCCCTCCCTCCCTCCCCCCTTCCCTCTTGCTTCCTGTCTGCTGGCTAAGAGGAAG
>CM070090.1:16597167-16657167 GCA_036178185.1 Liparis tanakae | reverse complement strand
CCTCCTGCGGTCGTAGCACCGTTGAACGCCGCGGTCACTCCACACTTGACGAATGCCGTCCACCTGCCAGGCCTCCAGAGTGGACACCTGGTCCGCCTCCACCTGGCTCAGCTTCTGTGCGTGGCTCTGACATACACACACACACACACACACACACACACGACAACCATAGGGGATTTTACTTAACACATATCTTGGTCCGACCTATTAATAGACCGTCAGGAGGATGAGGACTGCAACAGAACAATAGAATAGAATAGAAATATACTTTATTAATCCCCAAGGGGACATTTGTGGACACAGTAGCACCAATAAACTAAACACAATAAAATATAAACATAAGAAAGAAGGAAAGTGACTGTGCATAAAGTCTACAAAGTGAAATATAAAATACAAAATAATATAAAATACAAAATAAAATAAAATAATATATATATATATATATATATATATATATATATATATATATATAAACAGTGTGCAATACGCAAAGTGTGTGTATGTGTGTAGTGTAAATGAAATCCATCTAGAACCAGGCGGATGAGTTGTGGGAATATAATAAACAATGTGTTTGTAAAGACAATAATTTGGTCCGTCAGTCTGCCGTTTCCATCCCCAGCTATGAACTCTAATCTCTACTTTTGAGTGAAATATCTTCTCATCCATCATCGGGTTTAAAATTTGAATTTGTCCAATAACTTGGTTCGTGACCTGGGGAACAGATTCCCATCAGTTCGTTATGCTCACTGCTAATTACCAAATGTAATCGCGTTAACGTCCCAAACTAAGATGGAGACGCAGCCTATGAGCATGCTGACTTTATCTCCCAGGGCCTCACAGCTGCAGCGTGGCTGGAGGCTTGTGTCGGTCTATTAACCCCTCGGTGAACCGCGTGAGCTTCATTCAACGCAACATAACGAATCCCGTAATCTCCCCGTGAAAAACCTGCACGCTTTTCTCACAATGTTGCCGTCGTCGATGTAGTCGATCCCGAGCGTCCGCATGGCGCCGATCAGCGCCTGGACGGCGGTGACGATGTTCTGGAACACGAGCCGAGTGAAACCTTTCCGGTCCGCGTCGCTGTAGCCGCTGCCGTGGATGATCCTCATCTGTTTGATGAAAGTGCTCTTCCCACTTTCACCCGTCCCTGTATGCAAATGAGATTGAATGAAACCCAAGGATGAACAATGGAAGAAGATCAAAGCGATGCCAGAAATAGCACGAGCACCACCAACACAACAAAAGAGGAATCATCTGAACATCAATCAGTTGGAGCTAAATAGGATTTCGGCAACAAAATATCTGTATTCTAAACAAGGCAAGAACATTTTTAAATGTTGAAGTTTCACAAATATCGTGTTTATTTCACAAATTATAGATGTGTGTGTGGGCGCATACATACTTCAGGTGTATGCACGCTGCCAACCGTGTCAACATTTGCTTCTATTAAATGCTCCATTACTAATGTTATTGCTTAGATATAACAGCATGCACAGGGGCTGGTAACCACACGCTGTTACTTGTTTTTATTTTTGGTGTGTCGGCTCTTACATAAATGACATTAAAATAAATATGAAATGATATAAACACCGAAGATAATTAAATATATATATATATATATATAAATACTCAATACAAATGAATAAAAAAGTGAGGTACAGCGCAGAGCCGTGGGCTTCTAAGTGAAAAAGGTTCTGGATGTTAATTCCTGTCCATAAAAGTGCCGGTGTTCTGTCATTTTTTGCTGCCTTGTAAAAATTTGCTACCCGCTGCATAAACTGATAGGTGTGTTTATTGATTCATGCTACCCTATAAAAAGAAAAATGCTACTTTATGGTTTCATACATCTGTATATCAAATAAAGGCATAAAGTAAGTATTTTTTCTGTCATGAGTATAATTATAAAAAGTGTAATGAAATTGATTTATATCAGGGTTATATCAGGTGATGTTACTAACCGTTAGCAGCCGTGCATAACGTGCATGCCGTGCATGCCGTGCAACTCGGAAAATCGACTCGGCGCATGCGCAATACCACAAGGTGACGTCACTCACCGTTGCAAAGACAGGGTTAGCTAAACATGATGGGCGTGTCGGAAAAAAATCGAAAAAACTCGGAAAATCGACTCGGCGCATGCGCAATACCACAAGGTAGTGTTTTTTGACAAGCAGCATTAAATGACAGAACACCGGTTAAGCACCTATGCCAAAAAGTTGTAAACAGACTGACCTTCACAGGAGAAAGTCTATCCTGATATAGCTAATATCCATGCATAAACAATGTAACTCTTGAAAATCAAATGTAAGTTCTAAACTAACGATATAGGTCTCATAAGTCATGCAGGCTCCACCAACTATGCCATGGCCCTGCTGAGACTCCGCCCACGCCTCCTCTCTACCTCCATGGATCGTGGAGGTCTGGATCGTTTGGGAGTTTTTCCTGGTCCGATGTGATATTTTGGGACAGGCATGTCTTATGTGTACAGATTGTAAAGCACTCTGAGACACATTTCTAATTCGTGAAAATGGGCTATACAAATAAACTGAATTGAATCACACTCCAGCTACTATATTTACTTTATTTACTATATTTACTTTATTTACTATATTTACATATTTATTATATTTTCTATATTTACTATATTTATATATTTTCTATATTTACTATATATTTACATATTTACTTTATTTTCTATTTTTACTTAATTTAATATATTTACTATAGTGTTGTATATTTACTTTAATTACTATATTTAGTATATTTACTTAATTTACTATATTTACTTTATTAACAATATTTACAATATTTACTTAATTTACTATATTTATATGTATTAGATTTACTTTATTAACTATATTTACTTGTGTCACTATATTAATATATTTACTCTATTTACTTCTCATCAAATCTCAGTGCCGACTGGGCGCTCCTCTTCACAGGCAGTTCTTTTGTTACTGGTAGATTTCTGTTAAACTCTATGAGTCATTAAACGGCCCAGCAGACACTCTTTATGTAATAAGTACAGTAAGTACATTCACCTGTGCTGTCATTATGTCGTATACAAAGCAACCTATGATGTAATTTTTAACAGTTTTAAGTCCATTTCTGGACTAAAATGAAATGCAAATTAACATTCCTAATGCGAGTTATACACGTATCAGGACGTGTGGGAGTGTAATTCATGAAGTTTGACCGACGCTCACCTAAAAGCAGCAGCTTGAGCTCCCGGTGTGACTCCCGTTTATCCCGCCGGAGCTGCTTCTCTATCTCTTTGTGCACCATGAGCCTCTCGCGGCTCTCCGCCGGCAGGCAGCACTCGTCCATCCCGGTGCCGGTGCCGGTGCCGGTGTCCACGGGGCGGCTGTCGGTTCGTTACGCGGCTGTCGAGCTGGCAGGCAGCGACCGGAGGGGAAGTGGATGGATAGCGACTCTCCTCCGCGGGCCCGTCCCGGAACAGGTGGCTCGGCGAGCTCTGCGCCGTCTCGTTCCGGATCCAGTTCAGGTGCATTCCACATTCCTGGGGAGGCGGGCGCGCGGGCGGCCATGAGCCGCAGCAACAGCGTCTGACTATGAGGCGATCACATCTCGCCACAGACGGATTAAGAAACCACGGGCCCCTGGGCCTGGACGTGTCAAAGTATCCCTTTTTTTCTTCTTTTTTTTATAAAAAAAAACGTAACGCGAATTATATGATAGCAGTGACTTCGGTTATATGAATTAAACAAATAACTTTTGTAATTGTTACAACCACACGGCTCAAAGTGGAAATAACATAGCAGGGAGACCACACATTATTAAATTAACTATTTACAAAAATCCGTAACTGAGAAGCAAAAAAAAGGTAAAGCGAAACATGTAGTGCAGATCAGCAATGTGTATGTGTAGTGCAGAAATGGCAGCAGGGGAACTGGGGATAACAGGTGCTGCAGCCCCAGGAGCTGCAATATCAACAAGAACAAAGTCTAAAAACAATTGACAGCAAGCTATGGTGTCACATATTATATGTTTCTTTCTTGTGACATCTTCAAAGTGAATGTTTAGGCTATTCTTTAGTTTTTTAGTAGGGCTTCCATGGGGCCCTGTTAATGACATGAATGACTTAAGCCTAGCATACACCGGCTATGGCGCATCGTGTCATATCATCATATTAATACAAAGTTAATAACAGCGACGTCACGCGCGGAGGCCCAGGGGCCCCCTAAGCTCATGGGCCCCTGGGCCTGGGCCCGGTAGGCCCGTTGGTTAATCCATCCCTGCATCTCTCTCGTGCAGATCTGCTTACAGGTCCACGCGCCAAGAGGCCGCTGAACCTGAAACCCTGAGCGGGAGGAGGGAGGGGGGCAGCATGGAGGGACAGCCAGGTGCATTGTACTCGCAGCCTCTCCGTTTCAACGTGTAAGAGCTAATGACACATTTCACGGACCGATGCATTCAATTGAGAGTGGTAATCCATCAATTTACTGCTGCACTTCCGTCACGTTATTTTTCAAAGAAAAAGGTCAAAATCGATGCTTTTAGTCCCCGGTATGAGTAATAAAAAAAAAGAGAAACACTTAATCCTATACATTTCCCATCATGCAACTCAATAACGTCGTTTTCTTCTACACATCATTTCCTGTAATGTTTCAAGTGTTCCCCCTCTGTATAGCTTAGTGCAGCTTTGTGTGTGTGTGTGTGTGTGTGTGTGTGTGGGGGGGGGGTCCTGCTGACTTCATTCATATATATATATATATATATATATATATATATATATATATATATATATATATATATATACACACACACACACATACATTCATATATACACACATTTATATATGAATACATATATGTATATATACACATACATATTCATATATATATATACACACATTTATATATGACTACATACACATACATATATATATATATATATATATATATATATATATATATATATATATATATATATATATATATATATATATATATATATATATATATATATATATATATATATATATATGACAGTTGTCAAAAAAACAAGCACCAATAGATACACGGGGGTCTTGCTCCTCCTTTGAGGGGTACACGTCCATTTCCTTACAATCTGTCATGGATTGACAGCATTTCATATTCGAAATGTTTGAAGTGGTTTATTTGTTGGTATACCTCCACTACACTGAATAAATTATGTCATAATAAATTATGCACAGTTTCTGCCACATATCTCCACAACAAAAACAGCACATCTTTGCCCCGCTACATGTGTTGGCAGCACTAAAGCTACGGACCCGAACCGGAGTGATGCTGCAGCCCCCAGACAGATGGACGAGGAGGAGCTCAGAGCGGCCGAGAAGACAAACACTGGAACGCTAAACTAACGGGAGATGGTTTGGAAACACAGAGAAAGGAAGAAAAACTGAGCCTCAAATGTCTGTTTATTTATCCAACCACATCAACGACACTCAGGCTGCATGAAGATATCGCAGTGACAGTGAAATCTAACCATAAATTAAACCGTTTAAATTAGGCTGTGATTATTCCTGACGAGGAGAAAGGGGGGGTTGTGTAAACACTCGTGCCGTGGCTGTGCTCTCATTAGCTTCTTACTCATGCATCTGAGACCCTTGAACAGCATAAGAAAAGAAAAAAGATAAAGAAATAACTAGTTTAATGCCTCAGCAGTTATTGAACGTGACAGTTCCCTCTGTACCGCGTGATATGTACAACATACATTCAGATAAGTGATGCAGAATCAGACGTTATAGCACATGGCTGTTAAGCGAGACAACTACTCAACTGGTCCCTGAACTGCACAGACGTTTAATTCCACAGCTTTGAAGAAATTAAGACATGTTTAAATACATAGAGTATATATATATTAATGCTGTGCTCACAAAAAGTGGTTACGGATTGCAAAATGCCATCACAGACGTGTACCGAGTATTCTACAACTTAAAATGAGGTTGTGGAAATGATAATACCCCAATAAATGTAATAAACACAAACAATATAAGCACAAAATAGCTATTTCATAAAGTGAATGTGTGTTTAGTGTCGATTATTACTCGTTTGGCATTAAGCCAAGACACAACCTACGTGTTAAAGAGTATTTTGTTAAAGTTTTTGACATTAAAAAAGTTAAATAAAAAACATCACCGTGGGTTAGTGGCGCTGCAGTGCAGATCTACGTCGTCCACAGGTTCCCTGAAGGACACACCGAGTACATCATGAGCCCTTGGAGGCTTTTGAAGCCACAAAAATACTTGTTTTTTTCCCTTTATCCATGTGCATTTATACTGTTACTGCTCCCCAAAAAGAAAATGTTAAGAGCTCAATACATTTCAGAGTGCATGCTGTAATAGACTCCTCACTTTAGGCAGCACTTTAATTTTAAAGGACACACTTCGTTATAGCCGAAGACGTCCGTTTTCAAAGAGCCTCGGAGGGAGATTTTGAAATATATCAGTAGTACAGTCATTTGGCGCCGAGCGCGGCGGCTTCTCCGTCTCCTGTGGTGGGTTATAGTGTTCAGCAGCAGCGCGAGGCTGAAGCGCCGCGCGGCTCTCCGGACGCCGGGTTGAAATGACGGCGGCGAACGCCGCCGGCGCCTTTTAGACCAGGTTGTAGACTTCCAGGTTGATGAGCAAGATGTGGTCCTTCACGGCTCGGAAGACGAACCGGATGTTGTCCGTGTCCGTGGCGCAGGTGAAGTGGGAGTAAATCATTTTCTTGGCGTTTGGATTGAGGCTCACAAACATGTCCAGGATGAAGTCTTTTACCGCCTTGATGTCCTGCTGGGGACCTGGTGGGAGGCGGCAGAGGGCAGAAGCAGCGTGAAGGTCACCGGGAGGCACATACATCGGCCAGAGGGGGGAAATACAAACAGGAGCCGTCATGGGAAATGGTACCAAGACCTTCCTCAGGGATGGGTAACTTCTCAAAGAAGAAACTAAAATTAACTTAAAGCGACACTATGTAACAATTCCTACCTTAAAATAAAAGTTTGAATTTTTTTTTGATATGGCGATTTGTGGTAATAACAGGTTTCTAACACATTTTGACACATGGATTTCCAGGACTTTTCCAGGACTTTAAACCAAATTTCCACGACCAAACTCAAATCTCGGGATGAACAAGAACAATTTAGAAAATGTTGCGCGTTTTTGAGCAAAGAAAAACATATTAATTACTTCAAACTTGGCGTGAATGAACATTTGAATATAACAACATTTCCATGACTTTTCCAAAACTTTTATGATTTAAGTTTTTTCCATGATTTTTCCCGGCCTGGAAATAACCATTTTATGATTCCATGACTTTTCCAGGTTTTCCATGACCGTACGAACCCTGTAATAACATCAACGCAACAGCAACACCAGGTTAAAAGATGCATGAACTCAGTTTCACAGTGAAATCTAAAGTTACAATAAACTACGGTCAACACGGTGGGCCGGAGCAGAACAACCACACACTGACTTTTGACGTTTTGGGCGAGTTTCCGGTGCTTTAACCGGCACCGCAGTATTTGTCTTGGTAAAGAACAATGTTCTCTTTATTTTGAATTACCGGTATTATTGTTTTTAAAAGGTCTCGCCTGTCCGGCAGCAGCTAGTGAAGCCGACTGAAACTTCGGAGAACGACAGCAACGTAAACACAAACATGCGAGCGGCCCTTACGAGAACCGACGTTTGGTTTGACCCTTCTGGGCTACTGTAGCGGCCGGCTGTGTGAGGCAAACGTACTTATACACGTCTCCTTCTACAGTTATGAAAACACAATTCTTTTTTCTCCTCGTGCTAATAGATGCCGCCTAAAGGCTGTTCGGGTAACATGTAGCGCAAGGACACAAACGCTTGTTGTTTTTCTCATCTGCATTCAGCAAAGAGGAGCATCAGGGCCACAGCCAATCAGAGGCTGAGGATCTTTGCAGGATGACACACACAGACATACACACACACACACACACACACACACACACACACACAGGCCTGCTAAATGTCAGGTGTGACCGATGTTTGGACTCTCTCGACAGACTTGTGTGTTTTATTGCCTCCGAGTTTAACTTGTGCTCCGTATACGAGGAAGACGGTCTCACGTCTTATTTCTTATTTCGAGACGCATTCCGAGAAAGTCGCCGCGTTCCTCTTACCGTCGTATTCGGGGAAGTAGTCGACCAAATGCGAGTGCGTGATTTTCTCCTCCAGTAAATCGATCTTGTTGAGGAACAACATGACCGAGGATGACTCGAACCACTTGTAGTTTATGATCGTACGAAACAGGGCCATGCTCTCCTCCATGCGGTTCTTAAAAACAAACAAAGAAACATGGTTAGTTTAATATTAAGACGGCACGTCAGCCGTTATCTCTTATAGTGAACAAGCCTCTCCGATGCAGCACTTTGCTGAACAGAGCGACTAAAGAGCTCCCCCTGCAGATGGACTACGCACACTGCCACCAAGGATGGTCAAGAAGTTCATCACTGTACAGCTCAGGTGTCAAACACAAGGCCCGCGGGCCAAATCCGGCCCGCCACATCATTTTACGTGGCCCCTGACAACTTGAAAGACATAAAATCACAGTTTCTTAAAAAAATGAAAGAAAAATATCCTGTGCTTTTATTTTGAAGGTTTCAAATTAATTGGATTTCTGTTATATTAGGATTTTTTTTAATGGAAAATATTTCTACACTGAAAAAAACAATAATCAAATGTAAAGAGTTATTTAACACCGTGTTGTGGAGTGGTTTATGTGTTTATATCTTTCAGTTACAACCCTTTGAGGACGGCCGTGATGCTGGAAATGAGTTTCACACCCTTGCTGTAGAGAGAGAGAGAAGAGGGGGAGGGCGAGGGAGAGAGCGAGGAGACAGACAGACAGACTACTGGACTGTAGTAATCTAGGTCATCATCTTCACCTCACAGGTTTCGGCCTGAAACAAAAGAGACAATGTCCCCTTTGTGTCCCCCTCGGTGGAGCGCGCCCCTTTCTTTCCCCGCGTACTAAACACACGTTTGGCGGTTCCCTCACCTCGTTGACGGACTCCACGAGGACCTGGTCGTACTCGCTGAGCGCCACCAGGAACATGATGGAAGTCACTTCTTCGAAACAGTGGATCCACTTCCTCCTCTCGGACCGCTGGCCGCCCACGTCCACCATCCTGCAGACGCACGCCCCCCCGTCAGTCACATAGCATCGGCACATTTACAGGTAAAAGACATCACGAGGAACGGAGACGGACCATTTACTCCCGAGGGTGCAAAGGGGAGATCCCTCTAAAACAGAAACGCTGACTTTAAAATGTAACACCCAGGGTTCTTACACATGTTGACCAGTGGATTTCCAGGACTTTTCCATGACTTTAAACCACATTTCCATGACCAAACTGAAATCTCGGTTTATACATGAAAAAGTGAGAACATGTAGTATTTAAACGATGTGAATTCCAAAGCATACAGTATACATTTAATGAAACAAATGAATATGAGACAGTATTTTATTTAAAGAATAAACATTTGCTTCCCGAGCTACGGCCATCGAACTTTCCGGTTACGGTGCGTTCACTTGCAACGCGGAAAAAATAGGAATATGCGGCGCCAGTATGAGAGCGTATGCCGTCTTATATTTTGAGTCTTCTTTTCTAAAACATATTTAATATTTCAAACTCTGTGTAAATGAACAAGTGAATATAACAAATTTCCATGACTTTTCCAAAACTTTTGTGATTTAAGTTGACTTTTCCAGGCCTGGAAATGACCATTTTAAAATTCCATGACTTTTCCAGGTTTTCCATGACCGTAAGAACCCTGAACACCCACTGCAACTACAGTGCTATGTCTCCAAGTCGGCCTTTAAAGCCATGATCACGGACTTGTTAAAGAACAAATGCAGCTGTTTCTCAGGTTGTTAGCATGTCGGTTCCTCCGCTCTTTGGCACCTTTTAACCGTGTTTCTTTTATTTTTTAACTGTGTTTATTCATTATTTATTTATGTCTCCTTTCCCTCACGAAGGTTTTGCCTCTTGTCAGGCCACAGTTGTAAAAAATAATGTGTTCTTAATCTGTCTCGCCTGGCTAAATAAAGGTTAAATTAAAAATAAAAAAAACACCGATAAATAAATCCAGAAACAAAAAAACAAAAGAAATCCAGAACCCAGCCTGATTTGAGCGAGCTGATGAAACCTGAGACTCTTCAAACGGGCAAAACAAGACCGTGAACCTCTGACAAATGAATTATTAAAGTCCAGCTGTGCTCAAACGAGACCATTAAAGAATAACGAGACTTAATGGCTTCCTCGTGTCTCGGCTTCCACAGCGATGCTCTTTACACAGGAAGAAACTAAACAGTCCTCGCAGCTCTGTGAGGCTGTCCTCCTCCACAACAACAACAACAACAACAACAACATGAAGGGCTCACCTGAAGACCACGTCCTCAAGGTCAAAGGGGTACTCTATAATACCTGTCGTGGGCACCCTGACCCTCAGGACATCCTGCTGCGTCGGCAGGTACGCAGAGTCAGCGATCCGGTCCAAGTCATTCAGATAGCTACGAACACAGGAGAGTTCAAGGGAAGGAAAGGTAGATCAGAGGGAACGAGAAAAGGGAACAGGACAGAGAAGGAGGGTTGCAAAATTCCGGGAATATTCAAAGTTGGACATTTTCCACAGGAATTAACGGGAATAAATTGGAAATGTTGGGGTAATTCAACTGTATTTACCTTGTCATAAGCAGAACTTTTATAAATGTCATTTTTGTACTTTTTTGACATTTTGTGAGTAGAACTTTATTCTTTCATCGAACAACAAAAACATGAACGTTGAATAAAAAGAAATCACCACCCCAACCCTAATTTGTTTGTGTGTTTTTCCCTGAATCCTTTCAGGTGTAAATGCTTTCTTCCTGAACCTCAAAATGTACTCCTCACCGTCCTCTTCCTCAACATGTGACTCGTCTTGACTCGTCATCTTCACTGTCCAAGCTTGTTGAGGAGGGCTCTGTCAGGCTCAAAGAGCCTTCGGTTTGCCCGGATGGCCACCAGGAATGTATTTGAAATAGGATTTCTGCTCCCTGCTGGCACTCAAAATGCAGCCCATACCATATGTTACCGGTCTATAAAGGCCTACTGCTTATAATAATCAGCTACCTCTATTTTTGTGACGGTGACACGACGTCATACAAAATTGCCAGAAATTTCAGCCTAAAATCGGCACTTGTTTACGTACAGATAGATAGATAGATAGATAGATAGATAGATAGATAGATAGACAGATAGATAGATAGATAGATAGATAGATAGATAGATAGACAGATAGATAGATAGATAGATAGATAGATAGATAGATAGATGGATACTTTATTAATGTTTATGTTGTATGTTTCTGTTAGACGATGTTCCCAACCAGCTACATTCAGGGTCCAGCTAAGCTAGGCGAGCATAGTCTTTTTCTCAACTACATTTAAGTTTCCTGTTATATGCTTTTGCAATTTTTTTGCAAAATTCCCCCCCAAAAAAAATATTTTTTTTTTGCAAAATTCGCAAGCCAAAATTCCAGTGGAAACTTTCCGGAAATTTACCGGAAACTTTCCGCCCCTTTGCAACCCTACAGAGGAGACATCTATCGTAGACGTATTCACTTCATTTCAGCGACTTCGCTATAAGTCACATTTAAAACCCGTTTTCGTTACTTTTTTACGGCCCACGTCAACAGCCTTAAATGACCCGAGCACGAGGCATCTGAGAGCAATAAACAGTCGACTAGCAGATAAAACAATGGAAACTATTACCCGTGTCTGAGGGGTTATTGCGTCCTGTTTACGCTTACTATTTGGCAGAGTCGGAGAGCTGGTATTCCCTCTTGCGATGGTAACATTCCTGAATGGCCGGGTCACTCCAGAGGCACTTGATGGCATCCACGTACGGGTTCGTTAGCGTCGTGACCCGCTCCACGTCGACCCCTCGGACAATAATGGCGTTTTCCTGAAGAGCAATGGAAAGACACACTGGAATTGGTAACCCGACACCCCAAGAAACCAATAGACGGCGGGACGTATGATCAACGTGGCGTCACGTTTGGGTTTTTCGCTAGAAAAGACGTTCACGCTGATCTAAACGTGTTTTTAATGCTTCAGACCGGATGCTTTGTTACGACGGTGTTGTACGACTCTGCAGGGGACTTTTTATTGTCTCCGCTACGCGACGTAGAGACAGAGAGACATGCTGCTGTGGAGACGACCAATAACAGACCTTTAGTTTAATAAAAGAACAAAGACGTCTTTAAGAAAGGGACCTGACATTACTGCTGCTGTCATCTGGAGGAGAGAGAAAGTTACAGGGGGGCGGAGGAGATTATTATTTAACTCAAACTCAAAAGAGCCATATGCGTCACCAGAAGAGCCACATATGGCTCAGAGCCAGAGGTTCAGACACCTGATCTATCGTAACTGGGTATTTACCACACTGAAGTACACGTTAAATACCTGAAGGGGGCGCTACAAGGGAAACACTACATAGTGGGGCTTTAGCACACAATACCTAGTTTAGCAACTCGGAGACTCGAAACTAAAACAAAGCTTTTATAAGAAGTAAACAAATGTGGCCTTTTGATATTCCGGAGCCTCGCCAACAGACTAAAGAGAAGTCGTCTAGATTGAGGCGCGCTGCTTTCTCATCAGACTTCATTTGAGTAGTTACGAGTAGACAAAATGATTATTTGAGAAAATAACTGGCACATTGCTCAATCACGGAAGAGAACTTCCAACTACGGTCGTAGAATATCCTCAGGAGAAATGATTGCCGTGAGAAACCCGACGTCTCCGTCGTCTCCGGCGTGAACCGCCCGAGGCTCCGTCCCTCCCGCTGCCTTCGACAGCCTCCGCTAACGCTGCACTGCACACGGTGCAACAGTCATTCATGCGTTCATGGAAACAAAGAGCTGCACTGGGTTGTTGTGACTTCTAGGAACTCCAAACCTCTCTATTGTAACCCGTTCTGCTCTAGTTATTGATGGTTACGAAGGTAATGTGTTGATCGCCGTGTATTTGTATGCGTGTGTGAGTGTTAATCGCATAAGTCAAAAAGTATTAAACCAAATCGCATGACATTTGGTGGGATGATTGGTTATTATCCGGGGAACATTTGATTACATTTTGGGATCGATCGGGTCAAAGGTCAAGGTCATGAAAAGGTCAAAATCTTACTTTTACAATAGCGCGGTACATTTTTATCCAATTGGCTGCAACTAATGCCAAAACGTTCATAATCCAATGCCCGATCTTGTGATATGCGAAGGTATGCGCTCTACCGAGTGCCCGTTCTAGTTGATAACATGTTTTCCTCACTGGAAATCTCCATTTCTATCGTTCAGCCTGTTGGCAGTTCTTTTATGGCCGTTTATGGGTGAACAATTAGTCTGTTTACTCTTGGCGTCGGTTATCTTGGACTTAAGGAGAACCTTTGCACCAATAAACTGTGAACCAGGTGCTCCAACAGACACGCTGCCACGGAGGTTTTGTTGATGGGCAGGTGTGTTTGTTATTGAGATGGGGAGATTGTGACTCCCAGTATAAACGTCTATGACCTGCCATGCAAAAAATCCAGATATCTTTACACTGTGCCCGAGTTTTACCCCGATTCAATCAACCCCATCTGGAGAGGCGTTTGCTGTCCCGTCTCCATGTAATTGGTCCCAGAGATGGAATGTGTGTTCAAAATAACCCGTGAGTTGGCTGTTTTTTTTTAGTGACTACATTTCTGGGGGAAGCCATCCCCTCAAATGCCCTCCCATTTTCATGCATCTTTTTAAAATTGATTTCATGGCTCCTGCTTCGGTACTTTCAGGCTCCAACTCTTTTGAGAAATGATGGGACACGTTTAAAAAGCTGATATGCCAGCACTTTTTTATGTATCTCTCCATTTTCTGACCCGAGAGCAATTACAGATCGAAGCAATTTAAGTCTACTCAGCATCTGTCGATGAAATCATTTATTTCGATATCATGATATCCAATTACGTCGTATAAATTGATGTTACTCACTCAAGTTTCTCAGAAACTCTGATGTCATATTTTATTTTGATAACATCATTTGAGATTTGCAGTTTTGCTTTTCACGTCACACGACCATTCAGTGCCTGAACTCGAACTGGCAACCTTCCTTCTCAAGCTTCCCCAACCTTTGAGCTCCACTACCCAGAATGCACAGAGGTATTAGCTCTATAATGATGGAGAATAATGTGTAACGGTTCACCGGGAACCCAAACGTTGCTAAAAATAACGTCCATTCCGCTTTATTGTTCAACTCCGTGTTTATCCCCGAGCGTTGTGATAATGTGTGCACCCCCCCGCGTAGTTACATCAAACTAACTGAACTTTAAGTCTGACTAGATGATAAGTGTCTGATGGGAGAGCTGGTCCCAGCAGACTGTCCCCGTTCTGTGACGAGCCTGAACTACTTACTGGCTCCACAGTCGAGAGCATGATTTAAACATATTCTCCGTTTCCTTGGAAATATTTATTGACCTTTTCTCTATAATTTATTTCAAACTAAAGCTCAGTTGTTGAGTATTTAATTCATACAGAAGTATACAAAAATAAACTGTGGGCTACTCATTTATTATATTGAAAAAAATCCTAAAAGCTATAGTTTGAACGTCATCACCAACATAATTACCAACAATGCAATCAGTTTTTAGTGGAATCAGTTATTCACCCCTCCGTAGGTCAGAGTTCAATCAGGAGAACTCACTCGTTTTAATGAAAAATACATTGAAGAAAAAAAAGTAGTTGAAAAAAATACTAATGTACGTTGAAAAAATCTAAATTGCATTTGTTTACAATAACATGTATTTTGTCATAAACACTGTTTTGATTACACTAAATAAGGTAAGCAGAATAAGTTGTATACACAAATAGACTGTGGGCTACTCATTTATTATATTGCAATATATATTGTTATCGAGATAGGAAACTACCAACATTGGGGTCCATTGCCCAGCCCTACTTCCGATATATATTCAATGCATCCGATTCACGGTTTGCTAAGCCCCGCCCCCTTAGTTACTGTTGCTAAGCCCGTCAAGCTTCCCATTCTCACAGAGCGCATACCGCAAATGATCAAACGGCGGTCCAGGCCTCTAATTGCCTCGACTGCCGAGGGTAACGGGCCTCCGAAGCCGGCGGTTATTAGAGAAGAAGAATCTTCCCCATCGGCTTCCTGTTGCACGTTTGTCAACACAACCTCAACACTTCCTGTGTCTGTTTCAAATTAAAAGCCCTCTGTCACTTCCACTTGACCTCTCTGACCTTCAGCCGTTCACCAGGCACGTAAACAGAGAGACCCCTAGTGGTGCTCAAGCTCCTCCCCTTTTGCCCTGGATGAGAAAAGTTAATTACAGGGTTCTTCTTACACATTTTGACCCATGGATTTCCATGACTTTTCCATCCATGACTTTTCCAGGACATTAAACCAAATGTCCACGACCAAACTGAAATCTCGGTATAAACATGAACGATTTAGAACATGTTGCGTATCGAGAGCGTACGCCGACTTATATTTTGAGCGTCTTTCTTTAAAAAATATATTATTTATCTCAAACTCGGCGTAAAACACGTGATTTTAACACATTTCCATGACTTTTCCAAAACATTTATGATTTAAGTTTTTTCCATGACTTTTCCAGGCCTGGAAATGACCATTTTAAAATTCCATGACTTTTCCAGGTTTTCCATGACCGTACGAACCCTGTAATTAATATCTAAGAATAAAATTGACTCATCAAATGTGTTTCCTCCTCCTCCTGCGTTTATTTTACGGCATTTTTCGCTCCCATCATTTCGCAAATGAAAATAAATTGTAATTGTTAATAGACAACATGTCATTGTGTTTCAGGTGTTGCGTAATAGTGTGACCTGCGTGCTGACTCAGACTTGGCTAATGCTGCCAAAGGTCCACGACGGCCACATGACCCCCCCCCTCCCCCCCACCTTTCTCGCTCGTACCACCACCTCAGGACACAGGATTCCGGCTCCTCGTCTCCTCACCTGGAACGTTAACCGATTTCAAAGCAGCTCCTTTGTGTGATGACAGAGTCACTTCCTTACATTTGGCCCCGGAGTACCTGGCTTGTCTCGACACGCCTCTAGTGTACGCTACAACAGACACCCTCCTCTTCAAGACGACGAAGCCCTCTGGCAGGCGGATTGCCAAAGTAAACACTGTCGCAATTTACCAGAAGTGCTTCACCCCCGACACGCCGCTCTCCGTCAGCGTCTGAGACCGCAAACCACGCTCCGTTAAACCTCTCTCTCTCTCTCTCTCTCTCTCTCTCTCTCTCTCTCTCTCTCTCTCTCTCTCTCTCTCTCTCTCTCTCTCTCTCTCTCTCTCTCTCTCTCTCTCTCTCTCTCTCTCTCTCTCTCTCTCTCTCTCTCTCTCTCTCTCTCCCTCTCTCTCTCTCTCGAAAAGGAAAGACAAAGAAGAAACAAAAAGGTGTGGTCTACCTTGTTGAGTTGGAACTTGTAGGGGATCTTTAACGTGCTCATGGCCTGGATCATGGCCTGCATGGCCGTGAAGATGTTCTGGTAGACCAGCCTCTTGAAGCCCCTCTTGTCCTCGTCGGTGTACCCCCGGCCGTGGATGATCCTCATCTGCTTGATGAAGGTGCTCTTCCCACTTTCCCCCGTTCCTATACGCCGACACATGCAGAACATTAGCGCACACAAACGCATTTGTTTGTCATACAGCTGAGACAAATTAGTAATTTGTAAAAATGGGAAATTATTACAAATAAACTGAATTCTCTACAGCTTCCGCTGGAAACTGAAAACGCACCTTTTCCGACTATATCTGGATTAAAACACAGATTAGCACTTCAGTGGCTCTTAAATATCTCTTATTGTGGTACTTTTGTAGTTTGACTATGTTGAGGAAATGTTACTTTCTGTATTCTTGTTGTTCTTAGTTTGTACTCTAGGTTGAAATGCACTTATTGTAAGTCGCTTTGGATAAAAGCGTCTGCTAAATGACATGTGATGTCATGTAATTGATGTTCCCGGGTCAATTTGACCTAGTTAATGTTGAATCACCCAAAGGTGAGAAACCCCCAAAAAATCCTAAAAGCTATAGTTTGAACGTCATCACCAACACCATTACCAACAATGCAATCAGTTTTTAGTGGAATAATTTTTTCACCCCTCCGTAGGTCAGACTCACTCGTTTTAATGAAAAATACATTGAAAAAAAAAGTATGTTGGAGAAAATACTAATGTACATTGAAAAAATCTAAATCTAAATTGCATTTGTTTACAATAACATGTATTTTGTCATAAACACTGTTCTGATTACACTAAATAAGGTAAGGAGAAGAAGTTGTATACAGTAGAAGTACTTGGAAATATTTCCCCTAGGTTTTCGAACCTTGAAACGGGTCAATTTGACCCGCACCATAACAGGAGGGTCGAGGACGGCTGGCGTTGGGTTTAATATATTTTAAATTGCCCACAAATAATAATAATAACAACTTTATTTATATAGCACCTTTAAAAACCAAGTAATCTACAGAAAACCAAGGCAAAAACAAATGAAATGGTAAGATTAAATATAAAATAAACAGACAAACTAAACTAGGGGAACCAAAGAGCTGCGTAGAAGGACGACATCACTTCAAAGCTGCTCTATAAAAATAGGTTTAAAGAAGTGATTTAAATAAATGTGTCAAACCATCTGTCAACACCTTGGTTTATGATAAAATACCTGCCCGACTTATAGTACGCAATCAACCGGAGCAGAGCGTGGTGCTGATGGTCGGAGTGTAAACAGTAAACGGGGAGAGTGACCAGTGTAAACACGACACCTGCTCGGAACCCGCATTTCAGCACCGTCACTGTGAGCCTGTTAGCATGCTAATGCTAGCATGGAGCGGCACACACACACACACACACACACACACACACACACACACACACACACACACACACACACACACACACACACACACACACACACACACACACACACACACACACACACACACACACACACACACACACACACACACACACACACACACACACACACACACACACACACACACCCACACCCACACACCCACACACCCCTTGGATTTACTCCACATTCATAACCATAGTCTGCGTTTTATTATATATGTTTTGGGCCCTGTGGGGTTTTATCTCTATTCCTTGCGTGATGTTTTACAGACAGTATTTCATCTTTTCAGAGGCGCCTGCCTGTAAATAAGTAAGTAAATAAATAAATAAAGATGAACCTGAACACATTGGAGCATTTCCCCCTGAAGCTGAGGAAGTTGGGAAATTAAATCATTTATTTGCAACAGTTTAGATGGAAATGATTAACATGTCATTTTTTTCATTTTAATAAAAAACATTTCAGAGATAAGAATGTGAAATAAGCGTCCGGGTTTATATTTGATGATTATTATTCATTTAAATCCAATATAATACCGTTTAAAATGCAGCACGTTCGTATGTGGTAACTGTTTGGAGGCACTGAAGCTTCACATGTGACTTTTGAACCTTAATGACTGGTTACACATTAAGTATGAGTCATCATTTTAGAAAGCACCATAACTATAATAGCCTCAATAGTTAACTATAATCCCGGATGGAAGCTACTTTATGCTTCTATGACATTACAGATAAATTACAGATAAATGTACTTTTACTCTGACAGCTGTAGTTACTTTACAGCTGGAGATTTAACATAGAAACTTATTATCTAATATGATATAAAATTACAACTATCAAACACTCAAGCAGCAAGTACAAATTCAAAATGCACAAGTTATAATAATCTAATAATATGAATTTCCCCATTGTAGGATCAATAAAGTATACATTATTATTATTCAAAATGCACAAGTTATAATAATCTTATAATATGAATTTCCCCATTGTGGGATCAATAAAGTATACATTATTATTATTATTATATTCAAGAAATCTCACCGGGAATGTGTTCCTGCATGACTACCTCTAATTGTAATGGTTTTAAATAACTTGATAATATATTGTGGTGTGTCACATGAAAGTAAAGGATCTGAACGCTACTGGTTATAATGATGTTTTGATATTTCACTGCCGTGTAGCTGTAAGGTTTTCTGTGAAGGCTGCATCGTTGTTTACAGTACAAACTATTCGACGACAATGCATAATTATGCACTCAATTACTTAGAAAGCCAATTAAGTATACGTGTTCATTTAAGTTTGGTGCTTTAAATAATTTGTATCATACGTTATGGTGTGATAAGTATGGCTACTTAAGTTTACAAATACACAATTAAAAGTAAAAGTCATGCAATCAAAATCTAGTGAAAGTATAAGTAGTAACTACTCTATTGAAAAGTGGTGGAGAGTAAAATCTAACCCAGTTTAGAGCTACTTTATTAGATTACGTCCATTGTATACGACTTCTACTCCCCTTGGAGAACTAATGTACTTATTGCTGCTCCACTACCTTCATTTAACGGCTTCGGATGTGACATACGATACAATAATGATCATCTCGTAAAGAAATGATCCACTGGACTCAAACTCCAGGAGGCCTACGTCACGTGGCTCTACTTGACCAGCAGCAACAACCTCACACGTCAATGCAATACCGAAATGTCCCCACTGTGGGACTAATAAAGGAATATCTAATATAATTAGAAGAATAGAATAGAAATATACTTTATTAATCCCCAAGGGGAAATTTGTTGACAACAGTAGCAGGACCGATAAAACTAAACACAATAAAATATAAGTATAAGAAAGAAAGAAAGTGACTGTGCATAAAGTAAAGTGTGCAAAGTGAAATATAAAATAAAATACAATATATATGTATATATACACACACACACACAACATATATGTAATACAGAACTGTAAAATGAAATATATATATATATATATATATATATATATATATATATATATATATATATAAATTAATAATATAAAACTCAAGTAGGTAGGCCACCTTTGACTTTTGATTATGTATACACATTTCAACCGCACACTTTTCCCATTTTGAAAGCGTTATTAATTTATTTATTTACACCAGTGTCGAGTGCATCGTTGGCCCCTTACCGAGCAAGAGGAGCTTGAACTCCCGGCGAGAGTCCTTCTTGTCCCGGCGGAGCTGCCTCTCGATCTCGTCGTTGATCCTGCGCGCCTCCTTGGCCTCCGGGCTGAGGCAGCAAGCCCCCACGGAGCTCAGCGTCATGGCTCCTGGACACTCCACCTTCTGAGGACACGCGCGCGCACAAACACACGCAATGTTGGCTATACAATAAATAAACAGCACCTAAAAGTCAACATATGAACCCTCCTCTTCCTCCTCCTCTTCCTCCCCTCAAACACAGTGCTGGAACCGAGGTTTAAACTAGTCTTTTTTTTTGTTGTGTTGTTTAGTGATTTTTTTTAAAGCACGTCAAGACGTTAAAACTCTCTTACCGCGTTCCTCTCCCGCGAAGAGGAAATCAAAGTGAGTGCAACAACTTGAGAAGAAGGAGCCCGACGCAGCGCGCGCCTCTCTCCGGGCGTGGTGGGCTGAATATGGCGGAGTTCCCCTTCACGGTTCAGCCGCGCGAGACGAGAAGAAGAAAGAAGAAGAAGAAGAAGAAGAAAAAAAGACCCAAACGAACCGGAACCAGGATAGAGAGAAAAGAAGGATGCTCGCGCCCGGTGCAGCGCGTGCGGCTTCAGGTGGAGCTCGGCGTCATCTCCCGCTGCGTCCGCTCCGGCGTGTCCCGCGTGTCATGGAGTTATGAGGGGCGTTTTTTTTTTTTTAAACAACAGTGCACCATGTGACAGAGGGCTGTTCTGATGGGAAACCGTGTGGGCTTTCTCCATGCCCATTACATTATGGGAACTAATTTCCGGTGTTAACTAGTAAACTACGGATGCACGTGACACACTGTTCACGGAAAAGCCAATTACAGACCTGCATTGAGGGCCAATAACCGCAATTAGACGGACTTCTCCTCTGTAGACATTAAATACATAAATAAATAAAAAACCGCATACATGGTGAACTGTGACACAGACTTTATTTACTAAACACCTGCAGGGAGGTCCTACAGATATGAGATGACAGCACCACTCACGACTCAAACTGCAGGCTCCTCACGCCAAACTTCATCTGAGGCGCTCACCAACCCCCAAAAAAACAACTTTAAAAAGGCTTTTGCACAATTATGAACACTTATGCAAGAATAAATGGATCAAACGGATCCGGTATTATTAAGGTTGCACGACAAGAGTCACGAGTGGCAGAAAATAAAGTCAAACGATAGAAAGAGAAAACGTGTCTTCAGGCGCCATCTCCTTCCAAGAAAGTAGAAAGTAGCCGATCAAACCTAAACCACTTAATAACTGTTTCTATGTAAATATATACACACACACACACACACACTTTATACAGCTCCATGACTTTATAGGAAAAACACAAAATCTAAAAATTATTTGTTGTCTATGTCACACTGCAGTGTTTCCCCTACCATTCCATCAGGGTGGCGCCCCGTCCCCCTGAAATCTCCGCCCGCCACCCTGTAATGTTCTCTATCGCGCCAGATTACAGCAGAAGTAATTTAAGATCCTTTTCTTAAAGACGTCTTTGTTCTTTTATTAAACTAAACACATGTTATTGATCGTCTCTACATAACAGTCATTTCTGTCTATGTGTCACCCCCCTGAAGCTGTAGACCTACGGGAAACACTGCACTGGCACATTTATCCCAACTTAAAAAGCTAAAGTTTTACATTTTTGGGAAACAATTTGGCGTAATTGATTCCTGGCCTACTTTTAGTAGTCGGTTAGCTTTGTGCAAAGACCACCTACAATCTCAGCCACACACACAAAGTGTGATCCATCTTCTCATCCAACTCTGGCAGAAAGCAAACCGGCCGAAATGTCGAACGACTCCTTCGAAGCCAACGGTAAACCCCCCAAAAAGCAGTTTGAGAGTAAAAAGACATTGGCTGTCTGAAAATAAAAAAAGTTCTTTAACATGATGCATCTTCATTGAGACTAGAGTGTGCCTGAATGTTTTGAGAGCAGGGCGGGGAGAAGGACGCAAACTAAAACTCACATGTTCCTTACAACAACAAAAACGGATTACATTCTGCATGCTGTACTCAAAATCATGGCGTCGTCATCACACCGGTGAGTTCACTTCAATGACGCCACAAGAATCTCCTTAAAAATATTAATTACACCAGGACAGAATCATGTTTGCTGTTTGAGATTTTAAGGTTTTTTTTTAAACCCCTCATCATAGAAATAAAAACAATTGCAATGTATAGATAGATGGCGTAGAGTGCAATAAGGAGGGGAGGAGGCCAAGCAGAGGAATGCCTGCTCTGCATAGGAGGAGGAAACAGTATGGCAGCATTGGCTTCACTCATCTTCTTCTTCTTCTTCTTCTTCTTCTTCTTCTTCTTCTCTCTCTTCCTAGAAGAAGCGCCCAGAGTACTGCCTCACACTGCAACGAGAGACAGATGAAGGTAAGGCCATTTCACGAGAACATTGAGGATATTTATTCGAGCCGGACGCGGGGCGGCAGCCGTTAATGCTGCAAACTGGAAGACATTTTTCATGTGGAGCGCCGTTGTAAAAGGTGTAAAAAGTAGGACCGCGGTCAAGGCTGGACATAAATTATGACTAGCGGACGGAATGACAGCTGAGAGCCGCTTAGCCGTTTCGTGACATGGGGTCTGGACTGAAAAGCTCTTCAAGATGAAATACTGGAGAAAAGGGCGAAAGAATAGGCTCAACACCATCATGTTCTGGCATAATGGGCCAATTTAAATGCTTATCTTAGGCGGTAAAACACAGATTTCAGAAGAATGTCAGGTTTGCACGCGAGTGTAACAAAATGAGGGCGTGATCATTCCCATCATCGATTAATCTGTCAATTATTTTCTCCATTGATCCGTCTATGCATAACGCCCCATATCATTTCCTGCACAGCAGCAGATCCTCACGTCATAAACAAACTATGGGATGTTTGCTATTCTCGCTTAACAGGTGATTAAATAATATATAAATAGTAATGCATTATCAAAACAGCTGCCAAATCAATCGATTGGTACAGTAACACTTTTAACAAAATAAGCACCACTTTGACGTTCAGTCGTTACTAATATTGGTCCAAATCTGGCCCAAATAAATAAGCAGGAGTCGTATTAGTATAGTAGTACATGCTATATTAGTACATTTAACATAGCAGCAACTGTGGACTATCTTTTTAATTAAATGTTATATATAATTTATGACCAAGTCTGTGAGCGTTTTCTTTGCAAGACACATGTACTTATGAGGGAAACATAAAACGTTAAATCAGAATTAAAATAGTTAACAGGGGAAAAAAACAAAAAAAACTTTACTTCCAACCGGGCGGGTGAGCATAGAGGCCATCAGAGGACGCCCCCCCGCTCTCATGACATGAGCTGTTTGGGGGAGTCACAGAGCACATGCCTGTTCTGCAGCAGGTACTGGGCGTTCTGGATCTGGTCCTGTGTTCCCGTGATGGTGATGATGCGGTCCTCAGAGCCCTCTAGTGGTTCATCGATCTTGATGGACGCCCCAGACTCGTGGCGGATCTGCTTGATCCTCTGGCCGCCCTTACCGATGATGGAGCCGGCGAGCTGCGGAGCAACCACGCGGGACCGTTTAAAAAAGAAATGTCTTTTCCTCGGGGTTCTTACACATTTTGACCAATAGATTTCCAGGACTTTTAACCAAATTTCCATGACCAAACTGAAATCTCGGTTTGAAAATGTAGCGTATCGAGAGCCGGCTTATATTTTGAGCGTCTTTCTTTAAAAAAAACATGAATTATTTCAAACTCGGCGTAAATGAACATGTGATTATAACAAATTTCCGTGACTTTTCCAAAACCTTTATGATTTACGTTTTTTTCATGACTTTTCCAGGCCTGGAAATGACCATTTCAAAATGCCATGACTTTTCCAGGTTTTCCATGACCGTACGAACCCTGTTTCCTGTCAGTCCGTACTGCAAAGAGTGACTCCATGTCTTACTTACAGGGTTCTTACACATTTCGATAAATGGATTTCCATGACTTTTTCATGACTTTTCCATGACTTTAAACCGAATCTCCATGACCAAACTGAAATCTCGGTATAAACATGAACAATTTAGAAAACTGTGCGTATCGAGAGCGTACGCCGGCTTACATTTTAAGCGTCTTTCTTTAAAAAAAACATTAATCATTTCAAATTCGGTGTAATTGAAAAAGTGAGAATAACAAATTTCCATGACTTTTCCAAAACTTTTATGATGACCATTTTAAAATGCCATGACTTTTCCAGGTTTTCCATGACCGTACGAACCCTGTACTTACATCTTTGGGGATGGTGACTTGTGTTGTGACGACTGGGCCTCCGATATCGCTGTATGAGCCTCGACCGCCTAGAGAATCGGGAGGTGAGAAAGAAGGTGAATTGCTCTTCAACTACAAAAAAAAAAAAAAAAAAAAAACGTGCATCAAGCGGAAAACGATCCCTTTAGGTTAGGAAACAAGTCCGGAGTCGTACATCCCCACTCACCGGTCGGAAAGTGCTCCCAGGAAGAATTGTTGTCTTTGAAAGCGTTGGAAAGGCAACAAGATAGTGACAAATGAAAATACACCACAGGGACAGAGACGAGAGATGGTGCGATAGGAAACCAGAAATACAGCAAATGGCCATGACAGATGTACGCGGAGCCACTGATGTCATTCCTGGGGTGTGGCGACGGGTCATAACTCGTACCAGCAGCCGCACGAGCCATCGGCCAACCAGACGGGTTTTAATCCGAGCTTCACAGTTCACTCAATACACATTTAAAATGGTGTTAAACAAATGGCAGCTCAACCCAATCACACAAAACATGTACGTCTTTAAAATGAGCGGAGCGTTCGACGACATGCGTGTTCTAATCCATTATGTAACGAGTCAATCTGCAAAACTAATCAGATAATACACATTTTGGGGTATAACTAACATTTACTGTTGTGTTTTAAATGGTTTACATTTTAGCCGCATCTTCAGTTTTTTGTTGACACGGTCATAGAAGTGTTAGTTCACTCATATGGTTTTAGCATGGAGGTTAGCATTATTCGCATTTAATTCAGGGGCTTTCCTGGCCTGCTGCTCACCGAATGTATATCAGTAGGGAGCGTATTATATTATATCAGGGTTATTACACAATTTGATCAATGGATTTCCAGGACTTTAAACCAAATTTCCATGACCAAACTGAAATCTTGGTTTATACATGAAAAAGTGAGAATATTTAGTATTTAAATAATGTGAATTCCAAAGCATACAGTATAAATTAAATGGAACAAATGAAGAGACAATATTTTATTTAAAGAATAAACACTTGCTTGGCCAACGAACTTTCCAATTAAGGTGCGTTCACTTGCAACGCGGGAAAAAAAACATTGCGCCGCCAGTATACCGGCTTATATTTAGAGTCTTTCTTTCTAAAACATCTTCATTATTTCAAACTCTGCGTAAATGAACATGTGATTATAACACATTTCCATGACTTTTCCAAAACTTTTGTGATTCAATTTTTTTTCTATGACAGTACGAACCCCGTTATACGATTCATTCTAAAAGTTTTCCAGTGCAACAGCAGCTTTAAGTTTGACCCCAGTAATAAACATGTAGTTAATCTTTACACATTTAAACACAACCGTAACATGATGAGCTTTGTAAAGACGCATGCAAGTTGTATTGGACTACATTGGACTCTACGAAGGGTCTTAGTAAAGTGAAAACCAAAGACACAGCCGACTGAAGGCCTCTACAAAACATGTCTGGAACTAACGGTAAGTCACAAATTTCAAAAATAATGTATCAAAATAATAAAAATCAACACTCACCATATCCACCTCCACTCTGCATTTCAGGATTGATTGAAAAGAAAAGAAAAAGTAAAAAACAGGTAAACATAAAATGGTTTTAATGAGGCAATGATGACAGAATCCTATCAGAATCTGAGTGTTCTGAGTGAGGAGAACCTTCAGAACCCTCAAATTCTGATAGGATTCTGTCAGAATCTGAGGGTTCTCCATAATAACGACAGAATTCTATCAGAATCTGAGTGTTCTGATTGAGGAGAACACTCAGATTCTGATAGGATACTATCAGAATCTGAGTGTTCTCCACACAACGTAAACATTATACTATTATATTATATATTATTACTACATCAGGTCGTATTTTGGATCACAGGTAAGGATCGGAGTCTGCGCTGCTTCACATGTCCCAGTGCACTGAAGTACATTATTGGCTCAAAGTCTTCAGGCTAAAGTAACTTTGGGACGACCCTGAGACGACGAGTGTTTTGGGGAATTATTCATAAAAAATGAACAGGAGTTCAACAGTAATGTAATGGTGATAATGTGGCATTGGCTTGGACACTCGGCATAACATCAACAACATGATGGGACTGTAATGGCGTGCGAAGTATGTTCTTGAAGCGCATTATGTGAGACGTCAATAGAGCTCACTCTGCCCTCACGTCTTCTGGTTAGTTTTTTTTTTTTTTTTTTTTTTTTACTTCTTCCCCTTATAGGAGTCAAACTTGGCATCTCAGATAGCATAACTTAAGTTATTTGAGGATTTGAGGAGCATTAATTAGCAATAATCAAAGGATATATTCCTATATTAAAGTGTTATTTCTTTTTCTTACAGTTCAAATTAATTTGCATTTAGAATTTTTTTTTTTTATAAAGTGTGCTATACGTTATGTTCTAGATCGCATTGCGTTGGTTCCGAAATCTTAATAAATAATTTCCATCTATCGATGTTTCTTTGATCAAATGTATTATCTGCTTTATCATTTAAAAAGCATTTGCTTGCGGCGGGGACCTGAAGGAAGCCCGTCCGGGACTCGCTTTGGTTTCATCTCCAGTTCATTTGCTAGCCCGGTGGATCTCCGGACTACGTACTCGGCTGCTCCGCGGTAACCACGGAGACCACTGTTGCCAGGCAACAACAGGCCCATATCAGTGTGCGCAAACAGTGAAGGAAAAAAGCAGCACGGTGTCCATGCCTCCGTGCTTATACTACAATCAGAAAAAAGGATTTCCAATCGTAATAATAATAATAATAATAATAATAATAATAATAATAATTCGCAAACGCACAATGAGGACGCCGCAAACATGTCGCCGCCACTCACCATGCTGTCGTAGCGGTCCCCTCCTCGGCCTCTTCTGTCACTACAGACACACACAAAAAAAAAAAAAAAGGTACGCGTTATTAGAGTTTCTCTCCTCTCCGGGACACTCGACACCGAAGCAGCTCGCAGGTCTGAGCCGTCGGCGTTTAGAAACCGGACGTGTGAAAGGACGTAAACGAGCGACAGTCCTGCTCCGTCACTCACCTCGGCCTGTCGTCCATGCCGCCGTGATAGCCGCCGTGCGAGAACCGGTCTCCCCTGCAAACGAAGACGGGGAAGAGGGCGCGTTGGAAAGATAACTTGCATGTCAACGTATCGAAACAAGCGTGTCTGAGGACGCTTTCAGGCCTCTCGTTTGGCTGATTATCGTTTGTTGACTTGTGAAAACAGTTCATTTCTAAACAGGGTTCTTACACAATTTGACCGATGGATTTCCAGGACTTTAAACCAAATTTCCACGACCAAACTGAAATCTTGGTTTATACATGAAAAAGCGGGAATATTTAGTATTTAAACAATGTGAATTCCAAAGCATACAGTATAAATTAAATGAAACAAATGAATAAGAGACAATATTTTGTTTAAAGGAATAAACACTCGCTTGGCCAACGAACTTTCCAGTTAAGGTGCGTTCACTTGCAACGTGAAAAAAAAAGAAATTGCGGCGGCAGTATGCCGGCTTATATTTTGAGTCTTTCTTTCTAAAACATTCATTATTTCAAACACGGCGTGAATTAACACGTGATTATTACAAGTTTCCATGACTTTTCCCAAAATTTTATGATTCAAGTTTTTTCCATGACTTTTCCAGGCCTGGAAATGACTATTTTAAAATCCCAGATGACTTTTCCAGGTTTTCCATGAGCGTACGAACCCTGTCTAAAGGAACCCGACAGGTTGAAGGTTTGAAAGCGTGCTCGGTTAGCGGGGAGTCGGGACTCCTCCTCACCCTCCTCTTGGCGGCGGCGGCGGGGGAAGAGGCAGGTTACGCGCTCGGCTTCCCCCTCGTACGCCTCTGCTCAGCGGCGGCGGGGGGGGGCCGCGGCGGGGGCTGATGTCGTCGTAGTCCCTCCTGGAGGGCGGCATGGGTCGGTTTCCACGGACGGGGGGGGGCATGCGCTCGAAGCCCCCGCGCACGCGGATGGGGAAGCCGCCGATGGGCCGCCTGCCCCGCTCCTCGAACAGCATGGTGAAGCCGCCGTAGTCGTACGTCTCGTCGTAGAAATTGGGGTCGTACGGCTGGGCGCGACCTTTGATCGGCGCCTGAGAAACGGAGGGCAGAGAAGAGGACGCTGAAGACTCCTCCGCTCTGAAATAACTGACGTTGGCAGTAAAACAAACAATTTGGCGACTTCTCACAAACAATACATCAAGTTAGAAATAATGGACTCCAGCCTGCAGACGTTTAACTATCCTCACATCTGCATGACTATATAAAAGGATGCTACGGATCTCTTAAAGCCCCACTATGTAGTGTTTCCCTTGTAGCGCCCCCTTCAGGTATTTAACGTGTACTTCAGTGTCGTAAATACCCAGTTACGATAGATCAGGTGTCGTGAACCTCTGGCTCTGAGCCATATATGGCTCTTCAGGTGACGCATATGGCTCTTTTGAGTTTGAGTTAAATAATAACCTCCTCCGCCCCCTGTAACTTTCTCTCTCCTCCAGATGACAGCAGCAGTAATGTCAGGTCCCTTTCTTAAAGACGTCTTTGTTCTTTTATTAAACTAAAGGTCTGTTATTGGTCGTCTCCACAGCAGCATGTCTCTCTGTCTCTACGTCGCGTAGCGGAGACAATAAAAAGTCCCCTGTGAGGTGGACTGGACTATGTGACGCTGGTCATCATGACAGAAAGCAGGTCCAAGGACCGGGCGCTACAACATGGTACATGGTGGAGTTTTCTCCCCACAGACCCCCGATGTCAGTGGAGGAGGAGACATCAACATATTAAAAGTCTTTGTAGCGGCACCATTTTAAGGTAGGAATTGTTACATAGTGTCTCTTTAATAAGCAGATCTCTGATGTAACTCACCTCCGACACCAGCTCCAGGATCACTTTTATACATTCGACGACGCGTTCCGGCTTTCCTCCCACCAAGACCACCCGGTCCGTGGAGTGTGGACAGCACTCCTGGAACAGCTTGATGGTGGTCTGGGTGTTCTGGTGCATGGAAACAGGAACACACGTCAAGACTTGTGTAGTGGCGCTCCGTCTAGTTCTGGGTCTCCTGTACCACACTTTTGAGATCAGTCTTAAAAAGCTATTAATAGACACAAGTAGTTCTTCATACAAAAAGTTTGTTTACTTAAAAAACGTAGAGTGCATGTTCACACGGTCAAAAAACGATGTCGCTTCCAACATCTCTGAGCTCAAAACACAACTGACAGTCCAACGCACAGCTGACATCCTGACGTGACGTCATCTGATCGGAAACTTACACGCCGACAAATTATTCAGCTTTTAAATACAATATTAAATTATATATGTTAACATAAACATTCCTTCAAAGCATAATGAAAAGATGTATCTTTAGTTACCACTTTAAATCTTTTTAAACTAAATTATAACAAATGAAATCATGCATTTGGCTCTTACCACTTGCATCCAGAAAATCTAATCAACGTTAAACACAGATTTGCCAGCGACACCAGCGCTAGAATACTACGTTTAATACGTTTGCGACGTCATCATCGCCTCTGCAACAGTTCTGATGCTCAGACTGTTGGTGCAGAGCTCCTGCTGATGGCGACTCCGTCCTACCTCTCTCAGCTCCTTTATCTTGGCACCTTTTACCCCGATGATGCCCCCTGCCAAGCTCTGATGGATCAGCAGGCGAAGCTCGGAGTCAAAATCAATCCCACTGTAATGCTGGTACTACAGAAACACAAGAGATCAGCGGCGTCAGGAGGGCCGGAAACTCTTCCCAACGACGAGTCGCCAAGCATTTCTGCCAGATACTCTAAAAATGCATCTCCACCTACGTTATAAAGCCGTTACATTATGCACTCAGTTTATTACAGTACACTTGCCCTTCTGTATTATTGTTAACAATTTAGAGAAATGTTGTTCCTTGCTGTGTGTGACAGATATTATATATATATATATAGATTATATATATATATATATATATATATATAGATAGATGTAAAGATATGTAATATTGGGATTCACAGATATACATATCTTTTCAGGAATAGCACCAAATCTGCTATAATTGATCTAGTCATGTTTTTAAAAAGATTTAAGTTAAACTGCCAATATTAAAAAGTATTTAAATAAGCCGCTTTAAAAGCAGCAGAATAACTGACAGACGTACAAAGATGGGTAATAACTGGCACTCAAATAGTAGTTGCAGTCTCAAATCATCAAATGACAAAAGAAAGTCCATAAATCAAGACGCCGTTTGCCGAACTAGTCGATCTTCATCTTCTTCGCTAAACTAAACATCAGGATGAATTAAATTAAGCACAAACAGAAAGTATGTTTTTATACATTGCATGTATCCAACAATTAGATTTAATGTATTCACCCAAAGGGGGAAATCTCTTAAACAACTGCACAAATGTGTCGACTGCTGTACCGTTTGGAAAAAAATTAAAATGCATCGTATATTTTGAATCCTGCTCGCGGCTTTCTTCTTCACTGCCTCCGTCGTTGCCGTGTCAGATTGGAAGGAAGTGATTTGTGCCGCCCGTCTGCTCGCGCGTCCCCGAGCTTTACGGGAAAACCTCACGGCTCGCACAGAACACCATTAGAACGTGAACTTCAAATTCTGCCTCATTTTTCCACCCTTATTCTATTAATTTTGCAAAGGCAATGTCGTCGATCATCCCCGGCCTGCCCTCTGCTCGTGTTTCACGTAATTAACGAGGGAATTAGCACGCCGGCTTACCTCCTCCAGAGTCGGTATGATTTTCAGCAGAATGTCTCCGATGGTATCGATGCCGGCGTTCACGCTGAGGATCCTGTCGGGAACCGTCGTGTCCAAAAAGGAAGCAGGCCGTTACAAGGGGGACAAAAAGCAGGAACCAAAGTAAAAACAGTCTCGCAATCGGACAAACTACGGATAAAGAAAAAAAACAAGACGGCTGCGTACTACACACAATACACAACCGTTTCCCCCACACTAGACTGATCAAATAATCAGCGGACATGCACTCAATATAATATTATTTTCAAAGTCAGAGAAGCCTCGGGAGGATGGGCAGCTTCAGAACGGCTGAAATTAAAGTGAGACTGGCCACACAGAGTTGAGAGGGGGGGGGGGGGGGGGGGGTGAAGAGACAGATCTTCTACGACCATCCCACCACCAGCAAGTTGAGGAAAGGGAACATGACAACCGCCAACATAAGCTTGCCGTGACAATTGCGCCAGCGGCACACCTTCTCCTTGTGACCAGGGGTTGTGGAGGAGGGAAGAGGTGGGGAGGGAGGAAGGAAGGGGGGGCTCGGGAGGGAGGGCGTGAGACGAGGTGGGCAATAGGGAGGAGTAACAGAGCACAGGTGGGGAAGGAAATGCAAGTGGTTAACTACTTTGTGGTACAGCACAGGAGCAGGGGGGGAGGGGTTATGAAAGATTTGGCAGGCAGCTCCGATGGGGCCCGAGAGACATTTATCAGAGGGGATGCAGCACAATGAAATAAAGACACAACAGTAAATGAGTGACAGAGTGGGGGGGGGGCTCCAGACAAGCCAAAGCTCTCTCAAAAGTCATGAACAGTGATGCTGACAACAGATGTGAGGGGGGGGGTAAGAGGGCCAGGTAGGCCACAGAAAACAGAGATAGAACAAGATGTCTGCTTTCCACAGGTTTCATGGTGAAATCAAACATCCCAGCAAGGAAAAACAACATCAAACAGCTGCGCCGCTAACCATTAAAGACCAACTACTCGGTTGGTTCGTCACCGAGTCACTGCATGGACAATAAACCGCAATAACAAAAAGAGTCTGAATGTAGACGCTGAAAATGTACAGAAATAATCCAAAAAAAAGGAACAATACACGTGTCTTACAAGTGGAGAAGAGGGGGGTGTTTGGGGGGAGGGGAGGGGGGTATACTGTCATGTGTATAGAAATGTCAAAATGAAACAGAAGGCAGGTTATCAACGACATGTGTTTCACTGTTCTAATCAGGCAGTGAGGCAATAACTGGTGGGACATACCGCTCTGGGCCACTGCTGTCTGGGACTGATACACTGGCATTGTACTGCATGGGCCGAGGAGGTGGTGGTGGTGGTGGTGGTGGTTGTGGTGGTGGTGGTGGTGGTGGTTGGCATTGGGCGGGGGCATTCAATCACAAGATGTCAAGTTAGATGCCCATTTAAGGAGGGGCGCGGTTTATGGGCGGGCGGGCGTTCGGGGGCGGGTGGAGGTTGGGCCAACGTCAAGGTGGGCAACGCAGGAGGGGCATGTCGATCCAGTACATGGGCAACGGAGGAAGGTGGCCAAAAATAAAAGCAAAAAAAAGTACAAGGAGAAGGGAAGAGGGGGAGAAGGAATACATTTTTAATTGAATACAGGCTGTACTTTGTCCCGAAGGTGAAATGAGAGACTTGAAACTGTGGTGAGTGAGGAAGTGACCTGGACAAAGATAAGTATAGAAAAAAAACTGCCCGGAGATTCCTGTCCCTGAGACTATATCCACTCAGGCTGTCAGGCACCTGTTGGCAGTGCATTTCAATTCTCGTATTGTTTCTGTGGGAATCCAATGAATGAATTGGAATAAGTGCATCTGGATCCCTTTAAATGTTATTAGCCAATTAAATTTGCACCTCAGCTGCCAAACCGGTCGCCGCATTTCACCCGTTTACTCACGTCTGTGCGCAAGGCTTTTATGTTCTTGCCTCCTTTTCCGATCACAGCGCCAGCGTTCTGTGAAGGAACAGAAGGGGTTCTTTAGAAAAAAAAATTATAAGAATTGCTATTAACAATAGGAAGAGAACTGCAGTGTGACTAGCAACACGGGCCGCTCTGTGAAGGGGTCCTTACTTTGCTCTGGAGGAGCACGCGCAGCTCCACCATCTCATCCGCGTTGCGAGATCGCTTGAAGGCATGTTCTTCGTCCATGTCCTCAGCCGGGCGTTTACCTGAAAAGGGAAGACAATCCAGGTAAAAACGTCATTCTGGATGAGATGTCCATCAGCAACAGAAATAATAACTTTAACACAACACGGTAAAATGGACTATTCCAACTTTGGTAGTACAAAAGATGGCACTATTTGGTTCTTCAAACCTATCCGGGATTCAGGATTATGAAGCCGTAATAATTAAGAAGAAATATAAACAAAAAAAAAAAATCATTAATAGCCACATACACAAGTATAAATACACGGTGAGTGCTGGGCAGGGTCAGGAACACACAAGGGCAAAACTATCCCTAAGAAATATAATTTAGCCCCTGATATCATGAGGAGGGGCAGAAAATGCCCCAGAATGTCCTCTAATAATTATAAACTAATTAAAAACACGGTAGCCTATATGACCCGGTCCAGTTGCCACGCCATGTTTTGATTGCCACCATGACGGTGCGTGAAGAACCGAATGGATCTTCTTGATGAGACCTGCAAGTGTGAGGAGGACCTCATCAAGAAATAAATTATAATTTTTGATAGTCGTTTTAGAAAATAGTAATAATAATAAATAACCACAAAAAAATAATACAATTGTCTGATTTATGTGTTTAAAATAAATAAATAAGAAAACACTTAATCTGTAGACTACTGCCTAATATTATATATATATATATATATATATATATATATATATATATATATATATATATATTAGTCTTATTATTACCATTGCATGACACTGGCTCATATAAAGTAAGCCAAAATAAGTGCCTAATATTAATAATATATATATATATTAGTCTTATTATTACCATTACATGACACTGGCTCATATACTGTAAGCCAAAATAAGAATATTAATTATTTTTGAACAAGTTTTAAAAAGTGCCCCCAATTTCTTTTGAAATGCTCCTGTATTTAGCAAAAACTGCCCCCTAAAAGAAGAAGTAAATGTCCGACCCTGGTTCTGGGTCTGCAGCATGTTCCATAGGGTCCATACGACTGCCAACTGGAATAAGTCCAGCACCACCATGTACCCTTCCTGGATTAAAAGAGGGCCAGATCTGCTCCGGGCCCACTGAACAGCGGTGTCTTGGACAGGAGGGTCCCTCAACCATCTGACAGGTCCACATGCTATATAGTATCAGCCAGAAATGTTCTTTTTTTAACTTGTTTCCCTTCCCTTGAGTTAACTAACTGTACATCAAGCTGGGTGTGACACTTCAGAGGCTCAAGTCCTTTTCCGCTTCATGCATTTATTCATTCAAGCCGTGTACCACAAATCAGAATAAAGACGTGCACGTTCTTACCATTAGCGTCAGTGTTGCCGAATGCGATATCTTCGTCCTGCTGGTCGAGTTTCACCTCCATCGTCTCGCACATGCAGTGGAGAGCAAACCGGTTCCTCTCTCTGGATCTGCAGGAAGAACTCAATCAGCCTGGCAACATGTGACGCGAGCAACGATACATCCATAAATCAAATATTGAGATGCAACTTGTGATTTGTCTTATTATCAGTTAATATGCATACCCTGTTTGATATATTAATGACATAGCCTTTAAATAAAGTGTCTTCAAATGTCTTCTTTGGTCCAATCACCAGTGTAAAAGCAAAACGTATTTAGTCTAGAACCATAATATAAATGTCCTCTTTCACCTCTTTCATTTCACTAGCTAGGAACAGCAGTCAGCAGTAGCCTCACCTCTGCCCTCTCCTTTTTTAATGTTGATAACCTGCTTTTTAACAACTGTACCTAACACTGTATATTCTACCACCTTATGTAGAGTGTTTTATATGCGTTCTGATTATCATAGTGTTGAATCTGAGATCAAAACAATCCCAATGTGTCTGGACTGTTAGTCTTGATAATGTTTGGCAATATCCTCGAAAAATGGCTGCAAAAAAAAACTATAATTAAAGCAGTTGCAGCTTTTTTCTCTGTAGCTCTGGTTCTAATAACTAAGTGGGGCTAGCATCGTAACTCTCAGGGCTGTCAACACAATCGAGGACTGAACACTTTAAATACAGTCTCACACCAGCCTGCACGCGCTCTCCTCCACCTCCACCTCCACCTCCACCTCCACCCACCGCCCACTGCTTCTAGACTCCTGCGAGCATCCCCCCTGCACGGAGGCCTTGCTACATGCTAGGGAGACGCCGGTCAACGCCTACACAGCTAGGGCATTAGCAGCACCTTTGTTTAGCCAGCTGACTACCGGGGGGTTTTCCCCAGAGCGTTGACAGCCAAACCCACAATGAAAACAGAAGCTAGCTCTAGCTAGCTAGCCGCTCCGCCGAGCTGTCACTGCTTTGCTACATGCTAGCAGCTAGCAGCGGTTGCTTTCCGTGTGTTTTTGCGAGGCGCGTCTAGCTAGCAGCTGCATAGCAACGTTCACGTCCCCCTCGCGAGGAATGTTAACGGAGTAAAATAAAAAAGCCAGCTGCGTTAATCCTTTGCAAATGTTTCACGGGGGTGAAAACACGCGATAAAAACCAACCTGCGGCAAAGCCCGGTTCACTGCGGCGCTCCGCGGTGTCCTCGCGCAGAAACGAGCGCACGTTTTCAGCATGAGAAGGAAAAAAAAGGAGACGAGCGTTTGATGAGCTCGATTCGTCGAGACTCACCGGGTGTTCGTTGCTTACTGTTGTCAAGTCAGCGCGGGCGGGCGGAGCTAAAGCGCATGACATTCACAGCGGGGAATTGATGTTCCCGTGTGGTCACCCAGAACAATTGATCAAACTCTCCGGTACATTTAGGGTATTGTTATCCCAAGTTAAAGCTAGCAGGCAGCGCCTTCTCTTAACCCCGCCCCCGCGGCAGGCACTCCCACCAACTAATCAACCACTCTGGAACTTGGAGCGTTTTCCCCCCTGACTTTAGACTGCAAGGTTAGTGTACCTCTATTTATAGGACTTATTTGAATTTCACAACTAGATCCAAGTTAAAAATACACATTATAAAATGTATATTATACATATATATATATATATATATATATTAAAGATAATCCAATTTAGAGTATAGCAACAAGTTCATCCAAATGTAAAACGTAAGAAATATGAACTCCTAAATTAGATTATTGACTTTGCACCGCTCTCCTTATTTGGGACTGTCTCATGATTCCAATCTAAAAGTATTATTATTTTATTTGTTTATGTTTATTTATATACCAGAGACAGTGCACAATAGTCAACATTTGTATTTAAACCTCACTGTAAATGTGTCAAGGAATTTATATGCCTAATACAATAGTACAATATTACTACTCTAATACTTGTAAAAGTGAAGAGTGTGGGCCATTAATGTCAAGTCATACCCACTGTATTCGTCAGGTGTGTACAAAAACACTCAGTTGAAACACGAACAATCCATTAATTGATAAACGGAGGATTACTCTATTCTAATTGCACTGTTTTGTTCATCGTTTAAGTGATTTTTCCAAGCAAAGTGGGGATTTTCTGCTTCGGGGGTTCTGCTCTGCTTACTTATGTCTAACCTCATGATGCATAAACCACTGATGCACTTGTCTCATGTGCAGAAGCCCCCAAGAAAATTGTCATTCTTATTATTTATCAAAGCATAAAGGGCTTAGCTCTCCTCTACGATTGAATACTTTGTTCTGATACAAACAAAATGATGACATTCAATTAGAGAACAATATGCAATTATATGTACTTGTTTTGCAGTTAATATCGTACGTTACAGTGTATCATCTTAAAGTTGAAATGGATTTTGTTGGTACTCATCCTTATGGTTCACATAGAGACATCCTTGTTATCAGTGAAGGCAGGAGGCCTTTTAACATCTGTGTGTGTAGTTGAAACTCCAGAAATGCACAAAAAAAACTGAAGACAATTATACAAATGACTTGGAAGTCCAGCCTGCACAAACTCAGTCAGCCTGTTGTTACCATGGCACTCAAGTCCAGACCAGCCTGCATATTAAAGAGGGAAAGATTAGCCTGCATATCTATCGAGGAAGTGTCCAATACGAGTAGAGTGGTGCGAAGGTGATTCATGCGGCTTTAAAATTAAAAGTCTTATTCTTAAGCCTTCCCCGCTCCCTTCTCACCAGCAGCCTTAGTGGCCTTAACCTAAAGATACTACATGTGAAAATGGTTAAGGACAACACCGAGGAGAAGCTATACTTCTTAAAATAAACCCTTTACGGAACAGATTACGTTATACAGAGGCTTAAAGGAGTCAGATCAAATGCACTCAATACAGAATCTCAATGTCCCTTTATTATCCCTATATTGCTCTTCAGCTCACAATCCCATTTTATTCTGAAGAATACTGCTAAAAGTATGAATACAAAAGTCTCCCAAAGAATCTCCAAAACATGTGTCAGCATCTCTCTCAGCGCCAACAAGGTGATCCCCATCATTTGCTGAACCCCCGTCTCATTCCAGATGTTAAGCCAGATGACCATCGGACTCTGGGATCGAGAGAGTTCTGCATGTTGTTGGTTCAATCCTCAGGATTAAATTACCAGTCGTCCTTGCTGCAATTATTGGCAACTCATTTCTATTAATATTCAGTGATAGTGATCATGCTTATTTCTTATCTAGGTTTAAATCTATTGTTATCGGCTCCATCTCCTCCTATGCTGTGGTCCACGGTGAGGTTTGGTTCCTCCCTGTCTGGTTGAGTCTCCCTGTTGTCGGCTGTGATGACAGGTCAGATATTTCGAGACATGCAGGTCAAATAATCAGTGACCTTATATAATTGCCTTTCAGTGACCTTATATAATTAGTTTATTGTAGTTCTTCTTTTGGGTTGCGTCTTTCTGGACTTTTCCTGTTTCTGTAAGGACTATCATCCTGGCCGTCTCCTCTCATCATCAGGACATTCACGATGGATCTAAAAAGGCAAGTTTAATATTTCCTTCTTTGTCGATGGATTCAAACATATTCTGTTATTTTACCAATATCCATAATTCATAGTATAGTTTAAGAAGCACCATGTGTAACCCTATTGTTTGTCTTCGGTCCGATGAGACACAGCGGTGGTGATAATCCATACGCTGAGATACAGTGGGTATAGTACAGGATGTAGAGCAGTGGGCTGAGTCACAGCTGCATCGCTGCACGCCAGGTTCAAGACAAGTCTGCCACCAGCTGGTACAGGAGGAGGTGGAGCAGCGTGGCACCAACACTAAACGCACACGAGGACCAATGACTCTCACGCCAAGAGTCTCGGGGCGTTCCAGATGTACCGGTTCTTTCTGCCCGTGCAGAAGTTAAAGTTCAAACTCTGGAGGAACCGGTGCAACGGTCAAATCTCCATGTTTCAAGCTTTAGAACATTTAAAAAAAATGATGAATGCACAGTTAATTTAAGTATTCTATGAATTCACACGTTAATATGCTCAGACAAAAGAAACACAGAAGCATAAATCTACTTTTCTTCGAGATTCTATAGATTCTATAGATTCTCTTTAATGTTTCCATTAAAATGATAAGGCTGGGATCAGCCACCCCTTCATCTCAAACCAGGAGCCTGACTTGTGTCCATACCATTTCAAACATCCCTTTTTTCTAATAGTGTTGTCATGCTCATTCAGATATAAAGGATCTATTGCAAAAATAAAGAGCTCTCTTCCCTCTCCTATACTCTGAGGTTACCATGGAGACAGATATAATTCAGTTCTTGATGTTTCTCATAAAAAAAGACTGCGTACATATTTTCATCTGCAACCATAGCGACACTTGACATTGTCAGCGCTATTTGTAAAAAGCAAGTCACCATAGCAACACTAACCATCCAGGCTGTGTCATAGATCATGTGTCCTAGCTGAGTATGCCTCCTCATTATGACTGAAATTTAGGAATCTGCTGGTAAACAGATTGTATTTGACCGTTTTGAATATAGCGTCACCTTGATGTTGAGCACTGCTTTGTAACTCGTAAAAAGACAAACAGAAAATTAAGTGTAATCAGTTCAGTTTGGGTCTTTACAGGTAAAAACAGTACGATGCAATTCATAAAGATTGGTCAATGGACACCAACATTATGACACACCAGCGCCTAAATATTGTTGAGACATTTCAAATCTATTTAATAGGTCATGGTTTTAAAAAGTTGAATTCTAATTATACCAAATACAACCTTTACACATGATTGCAGTGGTTGTGATTATAATTATAAAAATGATGCTTTTTGTCAAAAATTAAACAAATTAAACATTGTGTGTGTGTGTGTGTGTGTGGGGGGGGAGTAATTATTGCTCCTATATATCGCACACTGACCAGTAATTGGATTGAGATCCATTTGAAGCTTGCAGACATAGTATAGGTAATTATTTTTCATATGCACCCCGTCTTGTGCGTCAACCGTACGTCACACTATAGGCCTAATGGCCAACCGTACAACAGTGTGTGTGAGTGTGTGAGCATGTGTGTGTTTGTGTGGTGTGTGGGAAGGGGAGTGTGTGTGTGTGTGTGAGTGTGTTTGTGTGTGTGTGTGGGGGGGGTGCTTCCATCCAATGCTCGGTTTCAGAGCAACTGAGAGTTTACATCCACATTATTGTTGCCCGCCACAAACCGCGCATTTGGCCCGGCTGCAGCAGCTGCTGTGTTATAGGTTTGGTTGCATAATTAACAATTGTTTTAAATCACTAAGAAATTCCTATAAATAAATTTCGTCGGAAATACCCCCCCCCCCCCCCCTATGAACCCGATCCCCAGTGATGGCCGGGGGGAGAAGCGCTCGTCCTCGGCGATAATCGATAGACGCATGCAGGTAGCCTTCTTCTTCCTCCCTTTTACACACGCAGCATCACCACCACGCATCCTTTTTACTCCACTGTGCAGTCGCTCTTATTTCCCTCCCCATCGCCACACGTATGAGAAAGCGCTCGTGGGGGGGGAGGGGGAGAGGGGAGGGGGGCCGTGCCTATTGATCTCTAAACATCTGGAACACCTCATATTTGTTTTACAAGGCAGAGGCGAACAGTCTGTGCCCGAGAAGGAGGAACGAGGAGACAGCAGCAGCGGCAGCGGCAGCGGCAGCAGCATCAGCACCAGGACGGACCACTTGACACCTTGCTTCACGACATCGATATGCAGTAGTGTGATACCAGCTCTGCGGAGACGGAAGGCCAGTCCATGGCATCTTGATATAACAACCGTGGGCTCTGCGCATTCCTCACCGACGGCGTAGTCTTTCTTCCTTTTTTCCTTCTTTCCTTGCGGAGTCGAAAGGATTAACTTGGCCAGATAAAAGCGGCGAGGGAGGAAAATCTCACCAATAATTCAATCCGAACCAGATTCTGTTTCGGGGGGGATTCGTGGGGGATATCATTGGACCTGCGATGGACTCCAGCGCGGGGGAATATGGCATGGCTCGTCTTGGATTGTTTTTGGTTTTGACGGCGCTGTGGAGATTCAGCGATGCTTGCCCCGCATCCTGCACTTGCAGCATCTCGAGGATTGTTTGTATTGATTCTGTACCAGGGATCGAGGATTTCCCTGTCCTCACGTTAGATGACATGGAAAACATCACCGAGATGTAAGTGTGTATGAAAAATGATCGCGCGGACCGCGTATGAACTTATTAGGATGCAATGCGTAAAGATCTCCCTTCGATCGCAAGTCGCAATAATACCCAGGGGCTAGGATTATTATTATTACAATAATAAAGGTAATAGTAACACCAACAGGAACATTAATAACAGCAGGCCTGGTATCATTTCCCCCTGTGGATTACAGATCAATAGAGATGTGCCTTTGCGCTTATAATGTCAAACGCAAAATGTGAGATTTTTTTTCTTCCTTTAAACCAAGGGTTTGTCCGATCATGTAGCCTAGTATATGTGTGTGTGCGCGGGCGCGTGTGCGTGCGTGTGTGTGTGTGGTGGAGACGGGGGTCGCGCGTGCCAGTAACGACGATAGTGTGTGTGCGTAATAATGGTGAGAGTGCGCGTCAGGCTTATTTTGGATTAGTCGGTGTTTCCTTTACAAAACAGCTCCAGAGGTAGTGATGGAGTAAACGTGTACAGGCCCGACGCCGCCTCTGAGGTGTTCACTGGGCTTTTGGGCGGCGGTGTGATATAACCTCAACGTAAAAATAAATAAATAAAGAAGAGAAAGAAGAAAAAAAGAGCACATTGTTACCAGATTGCACATGAGATCACATCGGTCGTATGCAGCCGGCGATACCGGCTACACCTCAGTGATGGAGCCTTATCTGCGTCAGTGTGGAGGCTTGGAGTGTGTACCTGCTATACAACCCTGTGTACAACTGCATGGCACCCAGTGGGGAATGGATGGGGGGGGGGGGGGGGGATTGACTGAGGCAGACCGACTGGAGACATGTATACCCACCATGGATGTAGTTTATTGAGTCCTCTTTCTTCGTCGTTCTCTTATCGGCTTGACCCTTGAAGAGAGGGCATCTCTTGTCGTGGGTGAAATGAGCAGCTTTGGCTAAAACAATCACAGTGGAAGTATGATGTTCAAATATATAGCATTTTGATGGAAGCCATGCTCGTCAGCTCCAGCTTCTAAAACTCTAACTATGCATTTAAAAAGAATCCTGTGCCTCATTTGTAACACTTGGGGAAAAAGCTCATGAAGCAGCTAACTCTACATTGTTGAGGATACTTGTAATATACGTGTAATATATTGTAGCATTGTGTTATAAAGCTACTATACACAATGTTTCCTCACCAGAAACATTTACAACAACCTTCTCGTAAAAAAATAAATCAGAACTCAATTATTATCTGATGCTTTGAAAGGGTTGTTTACTTCCACAATACAGTGTGAAACACATTTAAAATGATTTTTTTGCATTTATTCCTGAAACTCTTGATTTAAATACAGTAGACTAATATGGCAGAACATCGTAAAAATATAATACAACGTGTTCTTCTTTTTTTAATAAATATTTCCTTTTCCAAATATTTTCACAATGCAAAAGAGAATGCAGAGAAACTTTTCATTTAAATAACTTAAACTAATATGGCAAAAATAAATAAAACAACATTAAGAATAACAGCAACAAAACAAAAGCATGGTGCCGATCGCTCCACACGCCGCCGGGTGTAAACACGCCATTCACCGGCAGACGAAATGCCCTCAGTAAAGATGGCAGCTGTGTGGGCAGAACATATCACATTTAGCTGACTATGTCTGCTTAATACATTAAAAAAAGCACTGTCATTGTATTTAGTTTCCTAAAACACACACACACACACACACACACACACACACACACACACAGACAGACACTTTTAACCAGCCTTTTACTTTTTCAATTGTTTAAACACTGGCCCACTTTTGTAGGTTGCAGGCTGTCATCGTGACATTGTAGAAAACACACACACACACACACACACACACACACACACACACACATATCAGTTTCTATCTACTTCCCGACCAACTTTACATTAACGGTGTGCGCAGATTTCATAACTCTTTTCATCCCCTTTTCTTCAGTTACATTTCGAATCAGAACCGTCTGTTTGACATCAACGACAACAGTCTGAGGCACTACATCAACCTCAGAAACCTGTAAGTACCACACCGTGAGTCTGCAGTGTTTTACGTGGAAACACAATATATTTAACTCGACATTTGACCCTACCAACAGAACAGTGATGAAGACGAGACTGACGTCGATATCATCGGATGCATTTTACAACAACACAAGACTCCAATATGTGTGAGTAGCATTTTAAAACCCTCTGTTGTTGCATCACTGTAGCCCGATTTTAATTGTTATTCCCCCCCCCCCCTTTTTTTCCCAGAAATCTCCGAGACAATAACCTATCAACACTGTCATGGAGAATATTCCAGAGCTTTAACACAACATCCCCGTGAGTGTTACGTGTAGAGAAAAGTGTCAGGACATTTTTTGGGGTGTGTGCAGTCAAAGAGGTTCTCATATGTCGTGTTTAAAAAAAAAATGTCTTAGGCTCCTGCTGTCCGGCAACCCTCTGGATTGTGTTTGTGAGAACTTGTGGATCAAACTGCGGCTCCTCGAAGAAACGGACACTCCAGATCTGACATGCATCGACGACCGAGGAGCGCCGAGAGCCTTCGCCACGCTCACCCCACCCGACTGTGGTAACGTGAAACCATGTTAATACAGGCCACGCCAGGGTCTCTGATATCGAACGCTCGGAGAGAGAGAGAGATGATCGCTTTGCGGAGACCCGGAAAGACAGGAATAAATCCGCAAACAAATCAATCAATGCAAAGGTCTGGTCGGATGTCCAATTAATCCCCCTGTGCTCATCTCTCGCAGTGATTCCCAAAGTAGAGGTCACCCCGAAAACCGTGACGATGATGCAGGGGAGTAACGTCAAAGCTGTGTGCAGCGCCTCGGGCTCCCCGCCTCCTGAGATCCTGTGGAACCTCGACTGGCTCTCCACCGACCACGAGGTGAGCCGCTCTACCTCTCAGCTCCCTGTTGAAACCTTTGCTCCCGGTCCCTCTACTCTGGGATCCGGGACAAGATGAGGAATCTTGTCGTCTTTCTTCTACCTCTGTGAACTACATGAAGGTCGTGGGCTTCAGGCTTCATTCTTTATTTGTCTAATCGTCAACAAAATTCCCTGAAAAGACTCAAACTGAAGACAGGACCGGTCCGGAGAAGTCCGTACAGCTTCTTCTTCTTCTCGCATAGCCACAATTGTTGTCGTCAACCATAAAAAAAAGACATCAGGGATGATTGAATATAAATGAAACCATATGTTTCTACTCAACTGGAACGATTGGATTCTGGGGAGATTCACATCATCACCGGGGGCCAAAGAACGTAGAGCTGGATACATATCAGAGTAGGAGAGCATCAAGGCATCAAGAGACAGTATCTGTGGGGGATGAACTGCTTCAAATTGTTTGCTTACACAACATACATATAGATATACACTACCGTTCAAAAGTTTGGGGTCACCGAGAACATGTTGTGTTTTCCATGAAAACTCACACTTTTATTTATTAAATGAATACAAGATTAATACAAAATCTAGTCAAGACATTGACAAGGTTAGAAATAATGATCTTCATTGTAAATATTAATGTTGTTCTTCTTGTGGCTCAAAGGAAGGCCAGTTTTAGAGCTTCTCTCACCAGCATAACTGTTTTCAGCTGCGCTCACATAAAAAGGGTTTCAATGTCAAGGAATAATCTGTTTGTGGAAAATGGAAAATAAAAAGTTATTAACATTTTTTAATAAAGGGTTTCAAGGGGGTTCTACCCCTCTGCTCGTCTTCTAAGGCAATAACACAATGTACCACTAGAACATGGAGATGGGCCTCTACACACCTCTGTAGAGACTTCATTAAAAAACAGAATAGTCATTTAACACATTAACTATGTAGAGAGAGTATTTCTGATTAATTTAATGTCATTTTTATTAGAAAAAACATTGCTTTTTCTTCTTTTTTCTAAGTGACCCTAAACTTTTGAACGGTAGTGTACATAGATAGCGTGTGTTAAACTTTTCCGTTGTGTTATATTCGACTTAAATTACTTCTACAAAGATGATTTAGAGGGCACTCATCTTTCGCCCTGAGACAAGGTTCAAGAACACCAGACGGAGTTGGACACAGCGGCCTTGTGTGTTTTAACCGGTAGAGAGGAGACTGTAGAGCGAGGGCCGGGAGGCTGAGACACAATAATGATAAGAGAGAGAGACGAGGGGGAGACTAAGATTATGAAAATACATATTTTTCTAAAATAAGCAACCGTTTTGTCTCTTTTTGTTGAAGAAAGTGCGTCATGTCTTTGGAGAACCCTCCACATTCCTCAAGTATTGGAACACACCGTTTCTCTGTACGTCCGTACTATGTAGCATGCCAGAGAAACATTTAGTACATTTCAATACATCGTATGGAAAAAGCCCAAAATACCAGGATGTGTTACAGCATTTTCACCATAGGCCACTTCAGCATCATGGCCGCCTCTTAAAGGGCCGGTGTAACTGAAACTGTGTAAACTACTGCCAAATATATAGTTAAATAACTCCCTTTTCATTTGATTATAGTTTATTTGAGTGTTGAAATATTGTACATAAGAAAATGTCTCTAATATTATAACATAAACCCATTTAATTTCAAACCTTCAAAATAAAAGTATTGGATTTAATTTTTTCAAGATGTCCGGGGCCACATAAAATGACGTGGCGGGCTGGATTTGGCCGCCGGGCCTTGTGTTTGACACCTGTGAGTTACATCATCCAGTCCATTTAGCAGTACACTCGCTCGCTCGCTTTTCTCGCTATTCGGACCCCACAAAGGTCAAAGGTCAAGCTGCAATGTTGTGACGAAGGAGTACGTCAATGCACCAAACAGGAAGTACTTAAAAAGGCGGCTTTAGTACGAACTAACAGGAAAAAGTAAAACGTGTGTGATATGGAACTCAGTGTTGGTATTTCCATAGGATCTGATGATAATAAGACAAATATAGAATATTTTGCGTACAGTCAGTCTGTGGTTACTTAAAATGTTACGTATACACTACCGTTCAAAAGTTTGGGGTCACCGAGAACATTTTGTGTTTTCCATGAAAACTCACACTTTTATTTATTAAATGAATACAAGATTAATATAAAATATAGTCAAGACATTGACAAGGTTAGAAATAATGATTTCATTGTAAATATTAATGTTGTTCTTCAAACTTGTGGCTCAAAGGAAGGCCAGTTTTAGAGCTTCTCTCACCAGCATAACTGTGTTCAGCTGCGCTCACATAAAAAGGGTTTCAATGTCAAGGAATAATCTGTTTGTGGAAAATGCAAAATAAAAAGTTATTAAAACATTTAAAAAAGGGTTTTCTACCCCTCTGCTATTCTTTTAAGGCAATAACACAATGTACCACTAGAACACTGGAGATGGGCCTCTACACACCTCTGTAGAGACTTCATTAAAAACAGAGAATAGTCATTTACCACATTAACTATATATAGAGTGTATTTCTGATCAATTTATTTTAATTTTCATTGGAAAAAACTGAAAAAAGAAGAAAAAACACCACTAAGGGACCCCACACTTTTGAACGGTAGTATTTATATATCTCCATTTCTTCAGATCGATCCTATGGATACGGAGAGCAGCATCACCCTGACGGACCTGTCTCCTGACGACAACGACAGGGTGATCACCTGCAGCGCCGAGAACATGGTGGGCCAGAGCGAGGCGGCCCTGCAGCTCAACGTCCTCTGTAAGCTCTCCTCCCTTCACCGGCCGCACGCATCTCCACACACCGCATCTCCACACACACCGCATCTCCACACACACACGCATCTCCACACACCGCATCTCCACACACCGCATCTCCACACACACCGCATCTCCACACACACCGCATCTCCACACACACCGCATCTCCACACACCGCATCTCCACACACACCGCATCTCCACACACACACCGCATCTCCACACACCGCATCTCCACACACCGCATCTCCACACACCGCATCTCCACACACCGCATCTCCACACACACACGCATCTCCACACACCGCATCTCCACACACGCATCTCCACACACCGCATCTCCACACACACGCATCTCCACACACACACCGCATCTCCACACACACCGCATCTCCACACACACCGCATCTCCACACACCGCATCTCCACACACCGCATCTCCACACACACCGCATCTCCACACACACACGCATCTCCACACACCGCATCTCCACACACCGCATCTCCACACACACACCGCATCTCCACACACGCATCTCCACACACATCTCCACACACACACCGCATCTCCACACACCGCATCTCCACACACCGCATCTTNACACACACACGCATCTCCACACACCGCATCTCCACACACCGCATCTTCACACACACCGCATCTCCACACACACCCCATCTCCACACACACCGCATCTCCACACACATCTCCACACACATCTCCACACACCGCATCTCCACACACCGCATCTCCACACACACATCTCACACCGCATCTTCACACACACACGCATCTCCACACACCGCATCTCCACACACCGCATCTCCACACACCGCATCTCCACACACACCGCATCTCCACACATCCACACACACCGCATCTCCACACACCGCATCTCCACACACCGCATCTCCACACACCGCATCTCCACACACCGCATCTCCACACACCGCATCTCCACACACGCATCTCCACACACCGCATCTCCACACACCGCATCTTCACACACACGCATCTCCACACACCGCATCTCCACACACACCGCATCTCCACACACCGCATCTTCACACACACCGCATCTCCACACACCGCATCTCCACACACACACGCATCTCCACACACCGCATCTCCACACACCGCATCTCCACACACCGCATCTCCACACACCGCATCTCCACACACCGCATCTCCACACATCGCATCTTCACACACACACGCATCTCCACACACCGCATCTCCACACACCGCATCTCCACACACCGCATCTCCACACACCGCATCTCCACACACCGCATCTCCACACACCGCATCTTCACACACCGCATCTCCACACACCGCATCTCCACACACCGCATCTCCACACACCGCATCTCCACACACCGCATCTTCACACACACCGCATCTTCACACACCGCATCTTCACACACCGCATCTCCACACACCGCATCTCCACACACCGCATCTCCACACACCGCATCTCCACACACCGCATCTTCCACACACCGCATCTCCACACACCGCACCCATCGCCGCTGAGTTTATTCCTTCTAATCTCCTCTCGTGGCCTTTGAAACGTTTTCTTAGAACCGTTTTTTTCTCCTCTTCCTCCTCGGTGTATCATCGTTACCGTCTCTCGGCGAATCGTATCGATTACATAACATCACGTGTCATTTAGCTGACGCTTTTATCCAAAGCGACTTACAATCCTGTTACATTCACACACCGTAGAGCAGCTACAGACTTACTATCTCATAGGTAGTATCTCATAATTATGAGATAGTAAGTCATAATTATGAGATAGTAAGTCGAAATTATAAGATAGTATCTCATAATTATGAGATGGTAAGTCAAAATTATGAGATAGTAAGAAATTAAAATCCTGTAAGTCATAATTATGATATACTATCTCATAATTATGAGATAGTAAGTACAGGATCTTCATTTCTTACTATCTCAGGTAGTATCTCAAAATTATGAGATACTACCTAAGTCAAAATTAGGAGACAATATCTCATTATGAGATACTATCTCCTAATTCTGACTTACAGGATCTTATTTTTTTATCACAGTGGCTGAAACGGGCTCCCATAGTATATCCTACCACCTTCTGTAAAGTGTGTTTTTATTACATTACACGTCATTTAGCCGACTAACATTTACATTACATTCACACGCCGTAGACGCAGTAACTCCGGGCTAAGTGTCTTGCTCAAGGACACATCGACTAGGGCGGGGATTGAACCTCCAACCCCCTGATTGAAAGACAGACCCGCTGACCACTGACCCACAGTTGACTCTCCGTGTTTCCTGTCCGTAACTCTTCCTCCTCGTGCCTCGCCTCACTGTCCAGCCACAGTCCTCCTCACTCTCCTCCTCCTCCGTGTTCTAGACGTTGCATCTCCTCTCGAAGCCCGACACATGTTGCTTTACTCCCGGTGTTAACCCCCCCCTCCCCTCCCCTCCCCTCCCCTCCCATCCCCCCTTCCTCGTTACTCCTCTTCCTCTCCTGTTGCCGCCCCGTCAGTCGCCCCCACCGTGCAGCAGCTGCTGGAGCCGGAGCGGGACCACCACTGGTGCATCCCCTTCAGCGTGACGGGGAACCCCAAGCCCGAGCTGCAGTGGTACCAGGAGAACGTGGCGCTCCTGGAGCACGAGTACATGCGCACCCGCATCCACCAGTCCACCAAGAGCGTGTACCACGGCTGCCTGCAGCTGGTCAACCCCACGCACATCAACAACGGCATCTACCGGCTGGTGGCCAAGAACAAGTACGGCCGCGACGAGAAGAAGGTGTCGGCCCGGTTCATCGACCTGCCCTACGCCAACCACACAGGTGTGTGTTTAAGGTTCAGAAAACATGCCGATGTCAATGGAAAAGATGATGTATATTGTTTGACGTAAACTAAATATTTTTGATAATATCTGGGGACCTTTTAGGTATTTCTTAAGGCACAATACTAATGTTGGCGACTTGCTTCAGCAAGAACAGGCTCGGGGGAGTAGGACAACTGTCTGATTATGTACATTGAATAGTAGGAAAAACAACAACAAAAAACACCCATTACTCAGTTTGTATAGTATATTTTTATGTTTATGTTTCTTTTTACTTTCTTTTTATTTTATGTGCATTATCTGTTTTTAATTTAACTATTATTTAGTTACTTTATTATTATGTTTGCTGTTTATTGTCCTGTTGATATTCAACCTGATGTGACCTGCAGACTAAAAATCAATAAATATATTGTTTGAAAAAAAAGAAAAGAAGTCCGTTCAGGAGGTCAGAGGCGTCGTGTGCCTGAAGGTGACCTCTAACGCGCTCTTTGTTCTTCTTTTCAACAGAAGAGACCTTCTACTACTGTAAGTAACGATGTGTGTTATTCGTGAGCTTGAGAATACCTGGATAAGGGGTGGGAATGACTCTCCTGTGATCTGTTTCTCCACCTTTGACCTCTGGCCAGACACCACCGGTGAGTCCATCTGTCACATTCTGCATTGCCGTCATTTATTTGCTCTTAACTCTCCTGTTAGCTTCAAATTTACTAACATCTTTTAGTTTAAACCTCCAGAAAATTATTAAAATGTATATTGTTTCCCAAGTTTAAGTGTCAGGTACTTTATGTTTGTTTGTTTGTTTGTTGACGACCAAGTTGTGTACAGGACGTTGAAAACATAACATCATGTGAATGTTGGGTTTACTCAGTTGTCCCCAATAAATTAGGAAAAGTCATGAAATGCGAAGCCCAAAAGATTATGTCAATATTTTTCTTAGAGATGTTAAAAATTGAATGAGGTCAGATTGACCCCAAAAGTAATAGGAGGGTTAATAGTTCATATTTATACTTTATTTTAATTTAGTATTTTATTTTTCAGATTCTCCACTGCCTCCGCTGGATGACAGTGTTGCAGTAAGTGACGCTCACACTCTTCACCTTCAGGGCGATGGCTTCAGCTTGAATTAAAATAAAAGATACCGATGTTAGAGAACGTAAATGGTTTGTTAGACTCTTCCGGTAAGTCAATAATCTCATGACTCCTCGTGTTGGGAGCCACCGGTCTCAAAGCATGTCGGATGTTGTTGTTGACAGCTTCTTGTCGTTGTTGTCCTCACAGGTGTACGTTGTCTTGTTGTTGTTGTCCTCACAGGTGTACGTTGTCTTGTTGTTGTTGTCCTCACAGGTGTACGTTGTCTTGTTGTTGTTGTCCTCACAGGTGTACGTTGTCGTGGGGATAGCAGGTGTGGCGTTGACGGGCTGCGTCCTGATGGTCATCATCCTGAAATATGGAAGAAACTCCAAGTTTGGGATTAAAGGTGAAATATAACACTCTGATCCCTGAGTGAGAGGAGGAGATCGGCTCTTTAATCTTTACTCATCTGCCTCTCTATCCTCCTCCTCCTCCTCCTCCTCCTCCTCCTCCTCCTCCTCCTCCTCCTGCTCCACCACCATTTGTTCCCTCTCTCCACATGCCTACCTTTACCCATCTACTGCCTCTTTATCCTTCTCCTCCTCCTTCTCCACTTCCTCCTCCTCCTGCTCCTCCTCTTCCTCCTCCTCCTCCTTCTCCTCTCTGACTACATAATCTTTACTCATCTACTGCCTCTCTACCCTTCTCCACTTCCTCCTCCTCCTCCTCCTCCTCCTCCACCTGCTCCTCCTCCTGCTCCTCCTCCTCCTTCTCCTCTCTGACTACAATTTATTTCCCTCTTTCCACATGCCGTCCTTAATCTTTACTCATCTACTGCCTCTCTACCCTTCTCCACTTCCTCCTCCTCCTCCTCCTCCTCCTCCACCTGCTCCTCCTCCTGCTTCTCCTCCTCCTTCTCCTCTCTGACTACAATTGATTTCCCTCTCTCCACATGCCTACCTTAATCTTTACCCATCTACTGCCTCTCTATCGTTCTCCTTCTCCTTCTCCACTTCCTCCTCCTCCTCCACCTCATCATCCTCCTGCTCCTCCTCCTCCTCCTCCTCCTCCTCCTGCTCCACCACCATTTGTTCCCTCTCTCCATATGCCTACCTTTACCCATCTACTGCCTCTTTATCCTTCTCCTCCTCCTCCTCCTCCTCCTCCTGCTCCACCACCATTTGTTCCCTCTCTCCACATGCCTACCTTTACCCATCTACTGCCTCTTTATCCTTCTCCTCCTCCTTCTCCACTTCCTCCTCCTCCTGCTCCTCCTCTTCCTCCTCCTCCTCCTCCTCCTTCTCCTCTCTGACTACAATTTATTTCCATCTCTCCACATGCCATCCTTAATCTTTACTCATCTACTGCCTCTATCCTCCTCCTCCTCCTCCTCCTCCTCCTCCTCCTCCTCCTCCTCCTCCTCCTCCTCCATCTCCTCCACCTTCTCCTCCTCCTCCCCAGGCTCCTCCTCAGTCATCAGTAACGACGATGACTCCGCCAGCCCTCTTCATCACGTCTCCAATGGCAACAACACCCCGTCGTCCTCGGAGATGGGTCCAGACGCGGTGATCATCGGCATGACAAAGATTCCCGTCATCGAGAACCCTCAGTACTTCCGTAACTCCGGCAGCATGCTGAAATCCGACACGTGTGAGTTACCGCCGCGCTCGGCAACCGGCCGGTAACCCGGAGCGTTTCGGATAAATCCATGAAGGGGTCGCAGCCGGACGCCGTCTCTAGCGTCAGCATCCCGCTGCAGCGTGAGCGTGACCCCCGGACCGCCACGCGATGCCCGGCAACAGAGGCTGAGGAGGCTGAGCTCAGCAGAACCACCTCAGTGTGCGACTTTGGTACATTTGTATGGTGCCGGATCGATTTGTCGCACTCAATAGCCTATTTATTTATTTATTTATTTATTTACCTCTCCTTCTTTTATGTTGATAACCTGTTTAAAAAATATATATTATTAATTAATTAATTATGACTTACTATCTCATAATTATGACTTACTATCTCAGGTAGTATCTCATAATTATGAGATAGTAAGTCATAATTATGAGATACTATCTATTTACATATATGTTGTATATATACATATATATTTTATTTTATTTTGTATTTTATATTTCACTTTGCATACTATACTTTATGCACAGTCACTTTCTTTCTTATATATATATATATTATTGTGTTTATTTTATCGGTGCTACTATGTCAACACATTTCCCCTTGGGGATTAATAAAGTATATTTCTATTCTATTCTAATTATGACTTACTATCTCAGGTAGTATCTCATAATTATGAGATAGTAAGTCATAATTATGAGATAGTAAGTCGAAATTATGAGATAGTATCTCATAATTATGAGATACTAAGTCATAATTATGAGATAGTATATCATAATTATGACTTACAGGATCTTACATTTTTTATCACAGTGTTGAAAACAGGCTTCCATAGTATATCTTACCCCCTTATATAAAGTGTGTTTTTATTACATTACATGTCATTTAGCCGACTTACATTCACGTTACATTTAAGCAACTCAGGGTAAAGTGTCTTGCTCAAGGACACATCAACTAGGGCGGGGATTGAACCTCCAACCCCCTAATTGAAAGCCAGACCTGCCACCCACTGACCCATAGTCACCCTTTTATATTTTCCTCATTATTATAGTGTGTTTGTACTTCTGCAACACAAGTCCAACGCGTCTGGACTGTTGGTCTTGGCACAAATGGCAAATAAATAACCTTGAACTTTAACCCTGAATTAACAATGTTGAGAATTATTCATCAATCAAGTCAAACATTTGCTCGTTCTATATCTTTCAAATATGCGGAATAGTTTCTTTGGTCGGTTTCATGTTGGTGGAGAGTTGATACCTTCCAGTCTCGGACATCACGACCGCTTCGATCTCGCTTGTTTTACGACGTTTTAAAGATTCAGAGATGTTGGGACACATCATCTCGTTGCAGCCTATAATCTAATGTTACCTGAGATAATCTGTCGTATTCTGCTCTCAAGTCGTCCAGCACATCAAGCGGCACAACATCGTGCTGAAGCGGGAGCTGGGCGAGGGCGCCTTCGGGAAGGTGTTCCTCGCCGAGTGCTACAACCTGACGCCGGACCAGGAGAAGCTCCACGTGGCCGTCAAGGTAACGGCCGGGAGGGCCTCCCATGAGCGGCTCGCCGCTCTTCCTCCTGGACAACGCTGTGCTCCTCTTCCTCTCCCCGCAGACTCTGAAGGAGGCCAACGAGAGCGGCCGGGCGGACTTCTACCGCGAGGCCGAGCTGCTCACCAACCTGCAGCACGACCACATCGTCACGTTCTACGGCGTGTGCGTGGACAGCGACCCGCTCATCATGGTGTTCGAGTACATGAAGCACGGGGACCTGAACAAGTTCCTCAGGTGGGACGAGGACCACGTGTGAGGCCGGTGGCAGTGTGTTAAAGCGACACTAAGTAACAATTACTACCTTAAAATAACAGCTTGAAGAAAATGGTGCCGCCACAATGACTTTTAATATGTTGATGTCTCCTCCTCCTCTGCCATCGGGGGTCTGTGGGGAGAAAACTCCACCATGTGACATGTTGTAGCGCCCGGTCCTTGGACCTGCTTTCTGTCAGTGATGACCAGCGTCACATAGTCCAGTCCACCTCACAGGGGACTTTTTATTGTCTCCGCTTCTGCGGCGTAGAGACAGAGAGACATGCTGCTGTGGAGACGACCAATAACAGACCTTTAGTTTAATAAAAGAACAAAGACGTCTTTAAGAAAGGGACCTGACATTACTGCTGCTGTCATCTGGAGGAGAGAAAGTTACAGGGGGCGGAGGAGATTATTATTTAACTCAAACTCAAAAGAGCCATATGCGTCACCTGAAGAGCCACATATGGCTCAGAGCCAGAGGTTCAGACACCTGATCTATCGTAACTGGGTATTTACGACACTGAAGTACACGTTAAATACCTGAAGGGGGCGCTACAAGGGGAACACTACATAGTGGGGCTTTAAAGGAATAGTTTGACACTATTAGTGCAACGCTGTGTGCATGTCTGTCTGCGGGGTGAAGCAGTGGAATAACTAAACTGTTGACATCACAGAAAGTACAAATCTGGTGCAATTTAAAAAATAAGTTTAAAAACATGACTGGAGGAGTATAGACTCGGCAGTATTGATGAAGCATAAGAAGTCACGGATTATGGGGACAAATGCTTGAATTTGTGTCTTTTTGTGGTTGTTTTTGTTTGTTTTTTATGTTTTATTTTTTTCTCTTCGTAGAAAGTATTCAAGCAATTATAGGAGGACACTTATAAGCTACTGAGCTTCAGCCGTAACCCTTTGGGTCAGCCACATGTATCTTTATTCCTGGAGTTTATATATATATATATATATATATATATATATATATATATATATATATATATATATATATATATATATATTTTGCTGATCAATATAAATAAACTCTTTCATTAATTTATTCCGATATTGGGTGAGGAGATGGATCCCACTCACACTCAACAAAAGGCTGCTAGTTAGCTTAGCATCGAGACAGGAAACAGTACGACGATTAAGGACTACAAATAAATAGATAATCCACCAGAATCCATCTATGTATTATTTAGATGATTTAATTAATATGAATTAATAACTTGTGTTATTGTTTCAGATGCATCTGAATTCCTGATACAAATGAATTAATGTGCGCCAATTTTGATTATTTTATGATTTTTTTAAATGTTTCTTTCCAAAATAGACACAACTTTATGAATATTTGGCGTTGGGTGCTCCGTTTCCCCAACGGTTGATGCCGTGTGTCTGGGTGCAGGTCCCACGGTCCTGATGCGGTGCTCATGTCAGACGGCCAGCACAGCATCCTGGTGGAGCTCACCCAGTCCCAGATGCTGCACATCGCCCAGCAGATCGCGGCCGGCATGGTCTACCTGGCCTCTCAGCACTTCGTCCACAGAGACCTGGCAACCCGGAACTGCCTGGTGGGAGAGAACCTGCTGGTCAAGATCGGAGACTTCGGCATGTCCAGAGATGTTTACAGCACAGACTACTACAGAGTGAGTCCAGAGTTTACCCTTCTCTCACCTTGTCTTGTCCCCAGTATTTTTTATATATATATATATATATATATATATATATATATATATATATATATATATATATAAATACGGAAAAATATGGAAATGTGGTCACATCCGCCTGAAATATGTAATCAGAATTTTATTCCAGTTTTGACTTGAAATAACTGTGTAGCTGCAGAAATGTCAATCTTAACCAGAGGTATTTTATCTATTTTTAATACCATTTAAATGCAAATTCTATAATCTGCATACAATTACTGTTTCCATGGTAATAAGGGCCAATAGTGCAAAAATGCTTCGGCAGTTTTATTTTCTTTCTTCCTGTGCAAGGAGTTAATACGTCCCTTCACTCTCCGTGAATATCGTCATATTATTAAACCGTAGAGTTACGGTACAAGATTACACTCACATTACAGGCCAGTAATACTAAAATAATACACACACACACACACACACACACACACACACACACACACACACACACACACACGTCATGTGTCATGTTGTGAGGAACAGATGGATGTGTGCTATTCCCTCATCCTCTATGTCCTCGCCACACAGCGCCCCCTGCTGGCCAGAGTGGAGTCAGAAACACATACATATGCATTTCTCTGCTTTAGGGCCTGTAAACATCTACTTAAGTCAAACTATTTGATCAAACAGAGACACAGCCAACAATATGAGGCTGCTATAATGTGATAAATAAAAGGGAATCATGTGACACAAAGAATTACAGCAAACAGAAATATAACAAACTCACGTTTAGAGGACGACATAAATAACGTGAGGTGGATAAAACTAGAAATATGTAGAGTTACATCCATGCACCGTCGTTATCCGGAGTATGGCGCAATGGAGCGATGGTGCATGCGAGTTTACGGTCCATGTAGGTGAGGTGATGAACGTGAAAGGATGGTGATTAGATAAGAGAGGAGACAGTGAGAGGAGGAAATGCATTTAGTAGACAGGAAATATCTGATGGAAGAAAACAAGAAGATGCTGCTGGGATAAAAGCTTTTGATGTAATAACAGGCGTGTTTCAGGAATGCCAGAGTGGCTCAATTTAAATGGTCAAAATGAGATAGAAAATACACTCAGTGGTCAGTTTATTAGGTACACCGATGCCTTGCATGCAGGTTATACTGCTTAACGTTTAAGAGAAATGTTAAACTGGAGGATCATTCAGGGGGATGTAGTCCTGTTGAGCTGTGTGTGTTATATGACACATTTCATTTTAATAGATGAGGGTAAATACAGACAAGGTATTATAACGCCTATCGGCTCGTAGCTGTGATTTGCTTCTCTCAACGTCATTAAATTCCCTTATTAATTGTGATGTTATTGTAATCCTTCACCACCAAAGAAAAGTTGCATGATGCAAGATACAGAATGTGTTGAAGCTGCCTGAATAACATGAGCCAATGCAAAGGTAGACATCCAATCAGACACAAAGTGAAGGTTTTTCTCATGACATATACATTGTTATTCATATAATATAACATTTTGAAGCCTAAATACACGTTTGAACATAGAAGCAGGACCTGAAGAACGAGTAGAGTTAAAAAGATCGTCTTGAAATCAAACAGAGAGGCGGACCGGGACGGCAGCGGACAAGAAGGACGGGGAACACGTGCAAATGTGCCGCTTTTTACACTATATACAGTATATATACTTATTATATACACTACCGTTCAAAAGTTTGGGGTCATCGAAAAAAAATTGTTTTCCATGAAAACTCTCACTTTTATTCATTAAATGAATACAAGATAAATATAAAATCTAGTCAAGACATTGACAAGGTTATAAATAATGATTTTCATTGTAAATATTAATGTTGCTCTTCAGACTTGTGGCTCAAAGGAAGGCCAGTTTTAGAGCTTCTCTCACCAGCATAACTGTTTTCAGCTGCGCTCACATAAAAAGGGTTTTCAATGTCAAGGAATAATCTGTTTGTGGAAAATGCAAAAGGAAAAGTTATAAAAATAAATAAAAAAGGGTTTCAAGGGGGTTCTACCCCTCTGCTAGTCTTCTAAGGCAATAACACAATGTACCACTAGAACATGGAGATGGGCCTCTACACACCTCTGTAGAGACTTCTGGTTCTCTCCTCCATAGTCCTCCAGCTCAGCTGAATAATATCCCCATAACATCCAACCGGCCGCTTTAAACTCCTCAGCAGAGCTCCTGGTGTTGGTTTCTAATGGACACTGATTTAATTTACCTCTCTCTCTCCATCCCTCTCTCTCTCTCTCCCTCCCTCTCCCTGCAGGTGGGCGGTCATACGATGCTGCCGATCCGCTGGATGCCTCCAGAGAGCATCATGTACCGGCGGTTCACCACAGAGAGTGACGTGTGGAGCCTCGGCGTGGTGCTGTGGGAGATCTTCACCTACGGCAAGCAGCCGTGGTACCAGCTGTCCAACAACGAGGTCAGAGTCCCCGAGGCCCCGGGCCTCCAGCCGGGGCGCAGAGGCTTTCCATCACACACAAGACCTCCTGGGGGTCTAAAGGTGTCAACTTGGGAAATATATACAAAATCAGGGGTGTGTGCAACTGAAACACAAGCCCCCGTTATTTATTCATAGTGGAAGTGTCCTGCTAAACTACAATTCAGATTCTTTTTAATTTGCGGTATTGTTTTTCTAACTTTTTCTTGTTGTCTATTTGCGGGCGGAGATTATTTTGTTTTAACTCAAACTCAAAAGAGCCATATGCGTCACCAGAAGAGCCACATATGGCTCAGAGCCAGAGGTTCACCACACCTGGTCTATCGTAACTGGGTATTTACCACACTGAAGTACACGTTAAATACCTGAAGGGGGCGCTACAAGGGGAAACTACATAGTGGGGCTTTAAAATTGGGAAATATATTTTTTTAAATCAAAGGCGTGTGCAACCGAAACACAAGCTCATTATTTATTTATAATCCAAGTGTAATGCTAATTGATTTAGATTTAGGGCATTGTGTTTTTAAATTTTTTCTATCTTTTTTTTTGTAAATAAACTAACATTATTTTTGTTATATTTCTCGGGAGAGGCATCTATGAGATGTAGTGACAAGAGATGAAAGGGGAGATGGATGGAGAAAACAATGAACGGGGTCTTTGTAGTCTTACTCACAACCCCCGCCCCCCCCCACACACACACACACACACACACACACACACTTACCACCACAGCACACACTATGTTATCTTACTTTTGACTTCCACATTCACAAAAGCGCCTACTGTTCACCTAAAATGAGGAATCAGAGGCGACCGTCTCGACCCGTCTCCCGGAGGGGAAACTCGCCGCGTTGCTTTTCCATCCCACCAACGCGTTGTCCCCCCTGTCCCCCCCCCTGTCCCCCCTGTCCCCCCTGCAGGTGATCGAGTGCATCACCCAGGGCCGCGTGCTGCAGAGGCCCCGCTCCTGTCCCAAAGAGGTGTACGACCTGATGCTGGGCTGCTGGCAGCGGGAGCCCTACATGAGGCTGAACATCAAGGAGATCCACAGCATGCTGCAGAGCCTGGCCAAGGCCTCGCCCGTGTACCTGGACATACTGGGCTGAGGCACGCGGCTCCTGTATGTACTCGTGTGTGTGTGTGTGTGTGTGTGTGTGTGTTTGCACATAGTCGGTACGGAGAGGAGAGAAGAAGAGCGTGTGTGTGTGTGTGTGTGTGTGTGTGTGTGTGTGCAGCTCCCCGGCTGTAAATGTAAACGCTTTCGTCCTCATCACATCGAGAAAAGCCTTGCATACATCTTGAGGGATTTTTCTATTTATTTGGGGCTTTTTTGTTGTTGTTCCTTTACTTATTTCCAGACGTGACGGAGGCGTGTTTCCATCGATCAGAAATACTGACCCGCTTTCACCGCATCACACCGTCTCCTGCGCTCCGTTTAAAGGGGAATGAAAGGGGGAATAAAAGGGGGAATAACGCGTCTCCGTGACGGACAGGACTTTGTAGATAGAGCTTTTCTCTTCTTTCCACACACAGAGCAACTTATTCTGCAGGAAGATTACAAAAACAAAGAAAGAATACTCGTCAAATTACAGCGGAAGCTTTTTTCTTTTGTATTTCACAGGCTATTTCAATATGTGTAGATCTGTAGAAAACTTCTGTGTATTATCAGAAACCCGTATAGAGCCTCATAGAGACCTGAGTCTGTTGTATTCATAACCGACTCACGCCCTTTGGAGGATCTCCTCACCTAACATCGGTGAAACACGAGGGCATACTGCATTCTACACCTTTATTTTGTAATAATGCCATCCCAGTTTGTCCTATTTTCTGTAAATATCGACACACCAGGCCATCTATATTTACAAAGCGGTGTTTTAAACGTTGTCGGAGTGCTCTGCTACATTTCTTTATCATTTGGTGTATCTAAAGCACAGAGAATAAAGGACTCGGCGCTGTTGAGCTAGAAAAAGAAATAAAAAAAGAAGAATAAAAGAAGACGAGCACACTTTTGTTTTACTTTTTCATTCACCAGCATTTAGCAACTCTCTGTTGTCCGGTGGCCCATATCTGTGAGCGTGTGGTTCTGTCTGAGGCGGAGTTCTTCTCAAATGTC
>CM070090.1:16582167-16592167 GCA_036178185.1 Liparis tanakae | reverse complement strand
TATTAGTATTTAGTATTTTTTAGTATTAGTATTTAGTATTTTTTTAGTATTAGTATTTAGTAATTTTGTATTAGTATTTTAGTAGTAGTATTAGTATTTAGTAATTTTGTATTAGTATTTAGTATTGAGTTTAGTGTTTTTTATATGTATCTTTTATTTGTATTAATGCTCTAATGTACATCCACTACTGATCCTGAAGACTCCCCACTGGGGGACTAACACATGAACATCTTTTCTTATCTTTTCTTCTTACTCACCGTGCTAATAAGAACTGGGAGCCGTGGGACGAGGACGACGGGTTGTTTTCGCCCGCTCCGGCGGAGTTGGCGGTCGCCGTGTTGGGCGGAGGGATGGCGTTGCCGGAGTTGCCTTGGTTGTTGCCGCGGCGCGTGGCGTGGCGGCCCGTCTCCACCTGCTGCCGCGCCGCCTGCGCCTGCTGCCGCTCCAGCTGCAGCTGCATCTGGAGCTGCTGGAGCTGCGAGGCCGAGGGCCCCGAGGAGTTGATCTGCCCGCCCGCCGCCCGCCGCACGCCTGACAGCTGAGACAACAACTCTGTGGGGGGAGGGGGGGGGGGGGGCTTAATACAGACGTTTCTGAACGAGTCGCGATTTCAAAAAGGCAACGCTGAAGACACCCGTGAGAGGATATGAGGACAGAGAGAAGGCTCCAACACGATGTTTCATGAGGACGACGGCTCTTACCGTTTTGTAAACATGAGAGGAGAAAACTATTTTATGAATTCTACATTTAAAAACATAGACTGATGACATTTACTGCTTTTAGTCTAAGTACTGCGAGAAAAACAAATTTAAAAAAAGGTGGTTTGGGGGAAAGATAAAATATATGTATAGGAGTATAGTTCTGTGTTGTTTATGGCACATTGTCATGAGAGGAAAGTCCACTTAAACAACAACAACAACAACAACAGCTATCCCATCAAGTAAAGATGGACAAAATAAAAAGGCAGTTTAAGCTACTATAAGAAAGTAAATGTTTGTGTTGCCTTCAGGGCCACAGTAGAATCTGCCCCAGATAGTAATCAATGCATTGTTTTAAGAAGTACAATGTTTCTGTGTGTACATATATATTATGTTTTCTTCTTTTTTCTAAATGTGTACATTTTGTTTAAATGCATTAGCCGTCTGAAATCTCCAGAAGATACTAAGAAAGAATAAAGCAACGTACAGCATATTTATGAGAAGAAAAAAAAAGTGTTATTGTTAACATATTGTAATAATTAGTTTAATGGTTAGAATAACTTAATGTATCCTCAAAGTTCTTGAGAATAAATGCTATTGAAGTGGTTGTCGGTTAAACAACGCAGGTTTTGATGTACCGCAGTAGTGACGGATCCAAATAATAAAATATACACTTTTATTTACTTACATTAAAAGAGTATAATCTGCCGCACAGATTTGACCTTTGGTTTGTCGTTTGTATTATTTATCATATTCCGGATGCTCACCTGCTATTGGGTCCATGGCCTCTCTGTTACTGGGGGTGTAGGTGGAGCTCTGTGATGAGGAGGAGGAGAGCCCCCCCGTGGAGCCGCTAGTAAAGTGCATATTCGTCCGTCGCGCTCTGGGCCCGCCCAGCCCTCGTCCGGGGTGGAACATCCTGCGCACGTGCCGCACGCTGCTGGACTCGTCGTGAGCGGACCGTTAAGGCTCAAAGCTGTCGCACGACATTTAAAAAAAAAACAAAAAAAAAAAAAACAGGGAATAGAAACTAATCTTTACGTCGCGGAAAAGGATATTAAATCTCTCGGCGCTCTGTGTTCAAGTGTGAGGTGAGCTGTGAAGTCATCTGTGACGTGGTTGGGATCCCCTCCTGGCAAGGCGGCACAGATCGGACAGATCTGAGACGAGAGGGAGGGGTTTCTGTTTGAGACGAGTGCTCTCCGCATGAACAAAATGCAATTTGGCTAAAAACCTAGAAACAATGTGGAAGTTCTAAGTACCGGTGTCACTTTCTGTTTTGTTTGACGCCATGTGGAAACACGTTGCTGCTCTGAGATCAGCTACTAACCAAACACCTCGATACTCCAGGGACGTTTGCATAATACCGCGAGTTAGAAAAGGCAGACTAGGCTCAGCATTGTGCTCCTACACGTGTGACGTGAAGCTGGGGCCTCCAGACGCCCTTCAGCCTTTGGGGTGTGTTATTCCATCGTGGAATATGACTAATATGAACTATTAATAAACTGTCAAATTCATTGAATGTATTTTAACTCTAAATCTGTCCTTCTGGTCACATGACATCTGTTGTTCTGTCCATCCTGGAGAGGGATCCTCCTCTCTCTCTCTCCTGATGGTTTCTTCCCTTTTTTCCCCCTGAAGGGTTATTTGGGAGTTTTTCCTGGTCCGATGTGAGGTCAAAGGTCAGGGATGTCTATGTGTACAGACTGTAAAGCACTCTGAGACAAATTTGTAATTTGTGAAACTGGGCTACACAAATGAACTGAATTGAACCATCGCTGTACAGCCCCGTCTGGAGCCTTGTTTTCATGTCTGCAGTCACCGTCCTGAGACCTGTGAACAGACTGAGGACGTCCTGGGTAAACGCTTCACGCGTGTGCAAAATGAGCAGAGTGCTCCCGGCACAATGGGGACGTGTTCATCAGCCGAGCAGGTGGGACCCAAGAAGATCTACTCGTCTCCTTTGTGTCGGTAGGAGTGTCAATAAACTTTGGTTAGAAATGACAATCTCTGGAGATTATGTCGATATAAACCCAGCATTGAATCAATGAACCAACGCGTCAAAGATCAATCGAGTGATTAGTTGATCAACGACAATTCTGATAGTTGGTGAAAACAGAAAACAACAAACATCCCTCAGTTACATTTCACAGACATAGCAATTCATTTATGAAATAATGGGAGATTGATCAATAACAATGATCCTAATTTGCACACACACACACACACACACACACACACACACACACACACACACACACACACACACACACACACACACACACACACACACAGCACACACAGACACACACACACACACACACACACACACACACACACACACACACACACACACACACACACACACACACACACACACACACACACACACACACACACACACACACACACACACACACACACACACACACACACACACACACACACACACACACACACACACACACGGTGTACCTCCCCACTGCTTTTTAAAACTTCTCCATGAATAACTATATAAAAACAAGGATAGCATTGTTCTATATTTCCCCTAACGGCAATGAATGAATAAATAGTCCCGAACAAATGCACCATTTACTTCTGTTTGAGTAACATTTGCAGTACTCGAGTCTAACCATGTATTAGTGAGATGTTTTCTTTTAAAGACTTACATTCTCATTCAGAAGGGAGTGTGCCGATGGGGTTGGCAAGTTAGTCAGGTATTGGAGGATGTCATAATTGTTGATTTTGATGAAGAAGATAAGTGTAGGAAAACACCGGATATATTTAACAAAGGCCCTGACTTTACACCTCAGCACAGAGACTCGTTTTCACTTGGCACAGGTAACTGGAGCACAAACACTATTGGTTGCCAAAACGTGTGGACTGCACCCCCCACCACACACACACACACACCACACACACACACACACACACACACGCACGCCAGGAAGGTGTCAGCACTGCAAGAAGCTGTCTGACCCTCTGTCTTGCCTTTTGTTCGGCTTACTCGAGCAGTGGACGACACTTTAAATAAATCCATAAAAGTCGCCCGCGTGTAGATTCTGGGAAGTCATTCTGACTGAAGTGTGGCGATGCCGACGGGCAAGAGGAGGAAAAACAAACCCTGCATCAAATTAATCCAATATAAATTAAGACGGAGTAAAGTAGACTGCTGGAGCCGGTGTTCTGTCATTTCATGCTACTTGTCGAGAACCGATACCTCGTGGTATTGCGCATGCGCCGAGTCGATTTTCCGAGTTTTTTTGACACGCCCGTAATGTTTTGCCACCCTGTCGATGCACGTCTGACAACGGGGAGTGACATCATCAAAATCCAGATTATTTCCCAAGTTAAAAGTACATTCAGCATGTATATTGTACAGGTAGTAATACTATGTAGTAATGACATGTAGATTAATGAGTGATAAGCAGTAGCTATTTCTTTTGTGTCAACAAATTATTTTAAACATGAGTTTGTTCACATTATCATAATAAAGCACTGGTTTATTATTAGGGTATTTAGTGTTGAAGATAAACACTTTAACAGTGAAAAGTGAAACATTGAACTTTGAAAGAAAAGCATATTGTGATAGTACAATAACATCCTATCAGATAGGGTAGCATGAATCGATAGACATATCTATCGGTTTATGCAGTGGGTAGCAAATTCTGACAAGGCAGCAAAAAATGACAGACCACCGGCCGCAGAAACAAAGAGCATTTGATAATATTGAGACGAAAATACATGAAATTCCAGTTTGGAAATAGTGAACTTCCCGATCCCGAGACGTGTGCGGAGTGCTCACCACTTCCGTGGACGTCTCTGCGTGTTCCGAGGTGACGTGCTCCTGTAGGGACGTCTCCGTGTAGCCCATCTTGCCACAGTAAGGACATGTGAACGACTGGGGCTGCTCTACTGAAAAAGTGTCTCCTCCGTAATACAAGTCTGCAAAAGGAGAGTTAATAGAGCAAATGTCACTGCAAGTTCATCAATATTCAGGGTTCTTACACATTTTGACCAATGGATTTCCATGACTTTATACCAAATTTCCATGACCAAACACGAACAATTTAGTAAATCTTGCGTATTGAAAGCGTACGCCGGCTTACATTTTAAGCGGCTTTCTTAAAAAAGTCGGTGTAAATGAACACGTGATAACAAATTTCCATGACTTTTCCAAAACTTTTATGATTTTACTTTTTTTCCATGACTTTTCCAGGCCTGGAAAAGACCATTTTAAAATTCCATGACTTTTCCAGGTTTTCCATGACCGTAAGAACCCTGTTTAAACCAAATTTCCATGACCAAACTGAAATCTCTGTATAAACATGAATTTGTTTGCGTATTGAGAGCGTACGTCGGCTTATATTTTTAACGTCTTTCTTTAAAAAAAACATTAATTATTTCAAACTCGGCGTAAATGAATATGTGATTACAACAAATTTCCATACGTCTATGATTTAAGTTTTTTCCATGACTTTTCCAGGTCTGGAAATGACCATTTTAAAATTCCATGACTTTTCCAGGTTTTCCATGACTGTATGAACCCTGAATATTCTAGTTATAAACAAAAACAACTGGAAATTAGGCTAGATTAATCAAATGGATCATCACTCCAGTCATATTGAATCATTCGTATTTGTGTTATATGGTAGCCGTGGCGTGGTGAGTTCATGTGCACAGGTTTCCGTCTGTTTTTTTCGGCAGGTGCTCACCGTAGTCGACCCTGGTTAATATGCACTGCATGGGGTGCTCCGTGGTGTGTCTCGTCGTCGTGGCGCCGCTCTCGTAGCACGACGCGCACAGGTCGTAGTCGTAGCAAATTAAACACTTGAAGCGCCTTCCTCTAAAGTTCCCTTTTAAACACGCATCGCAGCTCACACCTGCAACAGAGAAAAGAGCAGCGTGAAGTCAAAACACACGCACCCGACGATGAAGTTATGAATTCTTTATAACCGCTTCTGCAAGACCGAGAGGGATAAAGCAATCTCTATCCGCGGGGCGGTCTCACTTACACGAGCGTGCGATTTGGAGCGGCACCAACCCACGAGTGCCGGCCAGCGAAGAAGAAGTCGGGCATTCCAGATAACTTCACATGCGTGGCCTCAAACGCACCACTCGGAGGCACGTCACGGGCAACGAGCATCCACAAGCTGGTCTCATTACAGCTTTTGTCACTTATCTATAGAGCTGCTCAGTCATGTCGCTTTTTATATTTATCTAGATCTACAAGAGACAGTAAACCAACCAAGGCTGCAGACATAGTTTCAGCCATATCTGTATTCTACAAATAGCTCTCTACTTTTCACAAGTCTTCATCATATGAAATAGTGTCTACTCGTCCACTCTTTACTGCGTGATTACGGCGAAGAACTATTCAATCACTGGCTCACTACTCTTTAGGCACAAACAGTCATTTTCTATGAAACATCAAAGTTAAACTAAGTGAAATTTCCATTGAAGGAGAGGGCGGGGGCTCTATATTTAACATTCTTGTACATTAGGTATACAAATATTGCGGAAAAAGTCCTTTGTCGAGACTGATCTGACGCCTTGCAACGAGAAGAAAATCTCCACATGTAATGACCAAAGTCCTGCCTGAATAAACAGCTCACCTGGCAATGTGCAGACACCACCTGCACGAGAATATTAAAAGGTTTGTCGTACAACAAAAAGTTGTGCAGAGGCTGACAAAAACAAACGGGTACCACCACCTGGGTGGGTTGCAAATAAATCAAATTAAACAGCACCAAAATATCATGTACTCATATACCAGCTTCCCCAGTATGTTTTCCTTTATTTATGTTACCGTTTGTTCGTTTTGTCTGCTTTCTTTTTGTTTTGTTCTGTTTTCCCTTATTCCCGGTAAAGCCTCTTTGGCTATTTAGAAAAGCGCTATAGAAGTCCGAATTATTATTATTATTATTATTATTATTATTATTATTATTATGTACTCGCCTAGCCTGGCCACTAGGGGACATTTGAATGGTTACCAAGTGGCCTCACGTTACCTGTATTGTCCTGACATACTTTATTCAAGATAAAGCAAGTTACTCCAGCACTACCTCTGGGGTTTTACCACCCGAGCAACTGAAAACAGGACGGCTTCACGTAACTAGAATTACGTGAAGACTGGAGAGAGAGAGCCGAGGTCGCCCTCCCCATGTGTTACCAGTTAAACATACAGTAACTTAACCCTTACGCGAGCTGGGGGCCTGCCAGCTAGCTAACTTAGTGATGTGCTTCGTGGTCTGAGGCCTCAGACTTTCCTCTTGATGACAGTGCATTCGCTAACAACAGCAGCTCGTGCGACCGGAATATCTCAACTCCGGGCTCCTAAATCAACACGTATACAAGCACCGTTATAATAGGATATATAAATATAATATTACGGGTTTATGGAGACAGTAAAAGCAGCGGTAAGTCGCAGCTACACCGACGGCTCCTTGTGTTAGCTCACGCTAGCCAACGCAGCACCAACGGCTAACCGCTAAAGCGCCGCAATGTTGCCGTATCATTGCGCGCCGGTTGAGAGAAGTCACGCTGGTTTCCGTCACATTAACACTGATGTCTCGGTGGGGCCCGGTTGCTGACAGTGAACATGTGTGTGTGTGTTGAGGGCAGCGTTGCACACAAGCCGCGGAAAGCGCTACACCGACCGCCGCCCCCCCACACCCCCTTCCCCTGGAGCTAGCCGCGGAGCTAGCCGCTCAGGTAACGTAGCCAGCGACCCAAAGGAGCCGCTTTATCAACTCACCCTCGTGTCGGGACATCCTCCAGGCAGAGGCGCAGCCCCTCCTCGGGCTCCCCGGCGCGGTTAACGGGGGGACGATACAGTATTGTGGACGCTCAACTTGAAAAGAGAAAAGAAAAGCCTTCACCCTCGCTTCTTTTGCGAGCAAGATGGATCCGACAGCGGCTTACAGTTTGTTCTGCTTCCCCTCCCAGTCACCCGTCGGGAAGTACCGCGGCCGGCCAGCAGGAGGCGCACCCCTATACGGAATCAGAAATCACTCGTGGGCCCGACGTGGTGTTTTTGTGTGTTTATTGTTGCCTCTTAGGGAATTTCCTTTCCAGCCATGACGATTTTTACAAAGAGCAATCATCCATTTTATTACCTTGGCATTCTGAGAATGCGGAAGGTTATGTTTTGATCGCTGTGTATTTATGTGTATGTGTGGTATTCGCACAACTCAAAAAGTATTAAACCGAATCGCATGCAATTTGGTGGGATGCAGGGACGTGCGGTCAGGGGAGGCAGGTGATGCTCTCTTACTAAAAAAAAAGTAAAACATAAAATAATGATAACATAAAATGTATATTCAAATTTTTCCACCATTCTTTATGTATGACTAATATTGAACATAATGAGAACACTATAACACTGTCAGCTAATGCATTTTAAGAGAAAATGCATATCAGTACTTATCATGCAAGAGTGATCATCAGGAGTGAGATGTGTATAGGCTAGTGATTTCATGTGATCTTTTTCCACATTTGTTAAAAAACATAGAAATCATATGTATGTAGAGAGAATTAATGATCAAGCACTTTATTTTCGTAAAAAGTTTTTATTTGTATTCAGTTCATTTCTGTGCTGATGAGGACGTGTGTAGTCTGACAAACCAGTGCATTACAATGAAGACTTCACAGCAGTGTAGAAGGCTGGGTGGAGCTCACGACTCTCACTTTGCCCGTCACTCCTCCGCAGACGTTCATAGAGGTGGAGGATGTGTGAAGACACTCCAAGGCCCCCTCAAGTGCACAAAGAGAGACCCGTGACTTCGCCCTGGTGCTTAAAGCCTGATGTAGCCAAACAACAGCAACACATTCTGTACATACAATTTATTACATGTGCTTCATGTCAAGAGTGGAGAGTGCGGGGAGCTGGGGAGTATTTCATATAAAAGCTGCTCCTTCTTCCTCCTCCCGTCTTCCCTCAGCTGTATTGTATGACAGTGAGGGAGAAGGTCGAGAAAGAGACGGAAACCCAGCCTCCCCAAAATACAACATCATTTATTTAAACACATCGTGCAACTTCTGGAAACAAAAACAAGACAGAAAACCTGAAAGATTAACTTTGTAAAGGACGGTGTACCACATGTGGGGTGCTCTTGAGCCGGTGTATGCTAATGCTTCGTGTACATGTTGTACCTCGCCTACACTACACTCCACCAGTGAATGCCATTGACCCAATGGCAACTGCTGGTGACAAACGTTTCTACATCGTAAGACATTCCACCTTTCATTTTGCAAATCAAAAAAGGTCGAAACCAAAAAACGCGACAGTCATATCTCACCTCAATGCAGTCATTCAGTCAAATAAAACCAAAGTAGTGGATACAAACCCTCATCTTCAGTACAGAATAGTTATACTTTCATTATCTCATCAAAATATAACATTATTTACATATTTGCATCAGCTTTTGAATTGTGAGATCGCCCCGATAACTTTCTCACATGTCCAATGTTAACGAGATCCTTGGTGATAGTCGTAGCACCTGAGCAAAATCATCTCCTCTGACCACTGATCACAAGACTGATGCAGAACATCTCTTAAATTACATGAGTTAGCAAAACACACTTATGTACACTTATAAGCTTTACATTTGGGAGCATCTACTGATATTTACAGTGCAATCAAACTTTGGGATTTTGAAGGCGGAGCTTACTGTATCTCTCAGTAACCACGGTGACACTAAGAAAAAATATTAAACATCGTAGTTGGGGACGAGGTTTTTTGTTTGTTTTTTGATTTGGTTAATTAAGAATAAATGTGTACAAAATAAAAGCATACCGACTGCACACAAATCTGGCGTACAGGTCAGTGTCTTTAGAAAACATGTTAGGATTAAGGATGTGCCACTTTATAATTGTTACAATTCAGCAAAAATAGCAAACAAAAACAAACTGCTATAAAATGCTCAACGGTACAGTGTTTCGTAAAGCTGTCAGACGGGCGGCTCCGACATGTGAATCCACACGTCGTCTCAGAAGCGAACAGACCTGCGGACATCGTCGCTGCAACGGCATAGAAAGTAAGTCGGGTGGCTTCGGAAAACGTTAGATCCACACACAGAAAAACCTGAGTACTTTTTCCCCTCTAAAGCTGGAGTGCAGCCATCGTAGCTCTTGTGTTTTTGCAAAACCGCCGTATGTAATACAGATATACGCTACTTTGCCAACAGATGCCTGAGAAGTGATGGTTTTCTTCCTTCTTGAACCTGACAAGGTGGATGCCGTGTACCCACAACAACAACAACAACAACAAAAAAAGCTAAAAATACAAAAGATACAGTGAG
>CM070090.1:16497167-16577167 GCA_036178185.1 Liparis tanakae | reverse complement strand
GTTTTAAGATAGCCTTGTAACTAATTTCCACTTACTTTTTGACACTAGGCTCGGCTTTGAGAGAGAGGTCAGCGATGCACTTCTCATCACTTCCACAGTCAACTAGGGGAATCTACGAGAGACGTACATGTTCAAGATGTCAAAAATACATTGTCTTATTGTTACTTCATTTGGATGTCTGGGCTTCACTGTACAGCATGATCGATGTGCAGAGTTTTACACTAGAAGTGTGTTTTTAAACTCAATTGTAGACTAGGGAATATCTATCTCTGATCATATACATTAAGAGTTTAAGATGCATATATGTACTGTTAAATGTTGGGATATTACAATTATTTTGGAGCCCAATCCAGAGCACATATAGAAAGCACTTCTCCATGCATCTGGTAGTTAAACTTAAAACATTTCAAGATTTATGACCTGCTTGAGTCTAACTGTAACATGCACCCAGTATTTGCAAACCCTGTTGTTAAATATTAGTATTGTTTGATTATATGTTGGTATATGGCCATAATGTGGTAAGTCAAGTATAGCCAAATGATTAATTGCATATGTATATGGGTGTATAAACCTATTTGCCAGTGTATTGGGTGGTACAAGTAGTTAGAACTAATGGAGTCTAATAAAAGAAACCTGCAATAAAAAAAGGAAAACATGAAGTTATAAACCGTCTTGAAAGGTGTTGATTCAACTGTGATTTGTATTTCTGTTAAACTGCGTTGCTTTGCACTGAAAGGTGTTACTATGATGTTGTTCAGCCAACTCGTATTAAGGAGATTAGGCTAAATTCCCCATTATCAGTGTCATTTCAGAAGTTGTAATTAAAATGAATTGATCATAAAACATCTTGACATTAATATCGTTTATATTTACCAATGAGAAAAAAGCAGAACTTTAACTTTTAAGGTGACTTTTTAAGGGTTATTTTTTTTGTGGAAAAACAACACACACATATACACACAAACACACGCACACACTGAAAATGTTAAAAACTAAATCTTTTAAATGCATTTAATACATTTTTTAAGATATTCTTTAAATACTGGAGCAACAATCAGTCATCAGAAACTCCTCTCCTCTGTATTTGTTTGCACTGCTGACTCCGAGATAATAATAATAATAATAATAATAATAATAATAATAATAACTTTATTTATATAGCACCTTTAAACCAATATTACATTAAAAAGTATATATTAAAATGTAAAATAAATAAATAAATAAACAAATAAATTACAAATAAATTAAAAACAGACAAACTAAATTAGGGGAACCAAAGTCCTGCATAAAAAGACTAGATCACTTAAAAGCTGTTCTATAAAAATGTGTTTTAAGAAGTGATTTAAAAGAAGTTACTGATTCTGATGACCTTCGTTTCCTCTTCCCTTTCACCTCAGAGCGCTCGAGGGTCACAGGCGAACGTGTTCCCGTTCTCATCGCTCTCACACTGGACTGAAGATCAACAGTGTCCACTCTCCCGAGGAAGAGGACGAGAGAACATCACATGCGGCGCAATGTCAAGAGGAAGACTTCCGCTGGACGATTTCCCCTTTCTGCGTCCCTTCTCTTCCTTTCCATAACAATAACAGGAGAGGTCCTGAGGTCCCCATAACGCCTCCTCGCTCGTCTGCTACGACAGTATCTGACGCTGAGGATGTGGCCAAGCTCATAAACACATCACACGCGTTCCTGTGTTTAGAGCAGAGCGGGGTCAGGAGGGCGGGGCGTTCGTTTCGCTCCTTCTTACACGCTGAAGCTGAATTCTCACGTCATATTTCGCCTACTTCGTCTGGACACATCACTCATGGCAACACTTATCTGGCGACCCTCTATGCATGTAGGAGTGTGGGAAGACTTCTCTGAAACGATGAGGCTGTTTCCAGGACACGCGGAGGGATGGCACTCAGCTGTTGCGCATGCTAACGTGGCGTAGCAGCCGGAAAACAACACCCCCGCTTCTCATTCTCAGATTATAAAGACGGACAGATGGGAGAGGCTTAAGGCGGAAACCCTTCCCGTCCGCGACTCTAAATGTCCCGCTTACTGTTATTTGGCAGTTTATACTTAAAAAGTGCAGAGTGAGACTCTTGCAAGCGATATGAAATACTGTCTTACTGTCTTGTTGATGAATTTGGGAAGGTTTTCATCCAGGACGGGGCCTTGGTCTTCGTCAGCAAGTCCAAACTCCAAAGACACCATGAGAGGGTCTCGGAAGTCCAGCCGGGCCTGGGAAAGGGCACGATGAGGGGAGGGGAGGATGGTGAGGAGAGGAGAGAGCGGGGAATAAAAGAACAACAAATGAAAGAAGAGCTGTTGGATGATTAGAGCCGTATCCAGCTGTTCGGTCCTCAGCGACGGCTCCAGACTCTCGTCCTTCGTCGAGTCTTTAACTACGAGCTGCAAGTCAGAATAAACCTTCTAGTCTGGAGTTTGGCTTTTCAGAAAGTGATAAAAAGTTATTTCAATTCCTCCCGAGGAGGACGTGAACGTCTGTAACAAAGAACACACAATAGTTGAGCAACCCCAAACCACACATGTTAGCCTCTTGGTGGCACTAGACCAGGGGAAAGGTCAGAGGATCACTAAAGTCCTCTGGGCACCAAGATGTCTGGACACACATCCACGGAAATCCTTTCAATAGTTTCTGGAACATTTCCTTCTGGACCAAAATGGTTGGGGTTAGGGTTACAGTCCGACACGACCACAGAGGTCCGATCAACCACGATGACCCGTGAGCACAACACAACTACTGAAAATGTGCACTCCTGCAATACCCCCAAACAACTGTCCCCTTCCCCCTGTTTCCTTCTTTTACAAGCTAGGCACAGCACTAGCCTTCTTAGCTATTTATTATCTCTGCACTCTCCTTTCTTATGTTTATTTTTGATAACCAGTTAAAATCTGTACTTTATACTGTTAAAACTGCATACACTTTACCACACTGTTTTTTGTACAGTGCTTTTTAAAATATATTTTTCACATTTCTATTGTTATTTTATTATTATTACATGTCATTTAGCAGACGCTTTTATCCAAAGCGACTTACAATAAGTGCATTTCAACCGAGAGTACAAACTAACAACAACAAGAATACAGAAAGTAACATTTCCTCAACATAGTCAAACTACAAAAGTACCACAATAAGAGATATTTAAGAGCCACTAAAGTGCAAGTCTGTGTTTTAATCCAGATATAGTAAGTATATATATATATATATATATATATATATATATATATATATATATATATATATATTATAGTGTGTTTGTTTTGTTTCTCTGCTGATTGACGGAGAGCCCTGCAAAAACAATTCCGATGTGTCTGGACTGCTGGTCTAGGCACAGACGGCAAATAAAAAACCTTGAACCTTGAACCTCGAGGCTGCAGGGCCTTGAAAGGACCGGAACACAAAGACAACACGCGGCCTCACGTCGCAGTATGACGTGGTCGGGGAACTACGAATCCTTCTTGAGCCTGTGCAAAATTGCGAACACCTGAGGAGTGTAGCATGAGGAACACAAGCTGCGTCTTTAGTCAGGCACGCCCCCGACTCCGACCTCGATGCCGTCACAGAAAGGAGGCTTCGGGCACTCGTCCTGGACATGGATTCTCTAAAGATGCATCGGATTTGAGTTCTTCCAGTCGCTTGTTCAGATTCCGGTCCGGTCCATCTTGGTAGTTTTGGGACGATGTGGGAAGCTTCTGCACAAACTGGCATAACAGAGCAGGTATGCATGCTCAGTGCACACAGCAGCACCAGCTGTTCCCACTGATTAGTTCCTCTTTCTCTCGCCCAGAGGCAGCTGATCAGATAAATCCACTGTTTCAGTTCCACGCATGGCTTTAAATGTCTCCCCGCCAGTGTAGGCGTTGTCGCTGTGACGCACGGTTACTCTGTGATGCGTTTGTTTGGCCTCCCCTGACCTGCAGTGTCACTTAATCTCATTTCTAATGCTTTCTTTCTTTTTGCCTTCCTCTATCGTCCGCCTGCCTCCAGATGACGTGTGGCTCGGCGCAGCACGCGGCACTCTTTGATCAGGACGAGTCTGTTTCGCGTTACGACCCAGGTCCTCCTCACAGCTTTTTCTTGTCTCTTTTCTGGCCCAAAACACTATTTAGATCTCCAGCAGGTCGGGAATATAACTTTCAGGAATGAACGTGACGGAAACCTGTCATCGCCCGGTCGATGTGAGCCCTCCGTCTCGTGGGTTTAAATATATAGTTTGAGGGGGTGGATTACGTACAGGTAGGAGACCATAACGAACCCCATGTGTACATCATAAGGCTCAGGGTACTTACCGACATCACGAAGATCTCTTGCACACATTTCTTCTCCTTGTCTTTGATGCTGAGGCTCCTGGTGATCCTGCGCTCGCTTTTATCGTCCGAGGCCATAAACAAAGCCCTGGACTTGGAACGCAGAGCATCCAGAGTCAGATGGTAGCGGATGTCTGCAGGGCGCCGTGGAGAAGAAAACATGAAGTCATGAAACACAACAACTTTCTGAAGGAGGAGGCGTAGAGATGAAGGAGCGGGGCGCTGAGCGGCTCACCGGCAGCAGGGTTGACCTCCTGGTTGTCAGACTTGATGTTGTAGTCGAAGCACACCTCCGTCGTCACACACACGGCCTTGCGTCCACCGCACTGATACTGAGTCTGCTGCAGGTTGATTTTAACAGGGTCAAAGGTCATGTTGGCTCGGAGCTCTGCAACATCTCTGGACCTGGGGAAATGAGACAGACGTGCACAATTGTAGTGGTTGGTGCAGTATGTGTGTGTGTGTGTGTGTGTCTGTGCATCTGTCCACGCTTGTGGAACGGTCTTCCTGAACACCTGAGAGCAACTCAGACACTGAACTCTTTTAAGACGGGCCTAAAAAACGTTTTATTCAGGAAGGCATATTTTTTACCTTGAGTTAATTTATTGTCAGCTATTTACATTTTTCTTCTTTTTTAAATTATTTTTTTATGGGTTGCTTTAATTATGTTTTAATCAGTTTTATTTGTTTTTACTATCTGTGCGCATTCTGAACTGAGTGCATGCATCATTTTTTTTAAACTTTTTTAAAATTATAAGACAAAAGACACTACATAGACATACACCTAGAGGATGACGAAACAGTGGACACAACATCATAAAGTCAGAGAAAAATAAATACATAAATATAAATAAATAAAAATGCATGTATACATGTGTGCATGTGCGTGAGCTTTTAAAACAATTATTTTATTTTATTATTTATTTAAAGAAACAAAATACATCGATGATGGCAGATGTATATGTATGAGCGTATGCATGTACGTGGAATTGAATTGGTTTCCAGGCTAGGGAAAGTGCATCTTAAAGTAATGAACAAGAAGCGGATGCACCCTGAGAGTAAAACTTGGCTTCGCCTCTGAGCTTTCTAAAACCCGGCCAACAGTCCAGGAAGAAGAGTCGCCTGCTGCCAAATCCTATTTAGACTCTGAGCCACTTGGGAGATGGAGTTTTCACACAGCTAAGCCGAGCCTCTGCCAAGCAGAAACTGTGGGAGAAGAAGGTCTCCTTGGGAAGTTAAATCATGGTGTGGGCTGAAGTTTTAAAACTCTGCGGGTTAGTCCATCAGCCAGGGGTTGAAAGGGAGAGATCACGAGGAAGTAGTTGCTCTCAGTGGGATACGCGCAGCTGTCCAAACCCTCAGAAGACAATGCAAAACCAACATGTCAGATATAGTCTCCGGGATACGGACGCTGCTGCTGCTAACGATTGAGCTGGAATGTGTAGTTTGAGGAGTGCGTGTTTATGTGTGAGGATGGGCCATGACTCACCAAAATAGTGAAGCCCCTCCCAGACCTCCTATGGTAACATCAGTGATTCCATCTCCATTCAGATCCATGACTCCATGTATGGATTGACCGAAGAATTTCACCTTTTCACCGTCCCCACCTGCAGGGATATGCTGCAGGGGGAAACACAGAGCCAATCAGAGCGCATTAACAAAAGGAAATCTGGGATATTTCAACCGTCCATATTTCCTGTATGTTATTGTGGCTCTATGGGTCATGCTTTGCACTCGCCACCTCGGTTGTAAAGCCCCCTAAAGCTTTCCAAATGAACATGATGATGTAGGAGGAGGTGGTGAGAGCAAAGTTGACATAACCCAGAGTCACAATCCCCACATTTATGGGAAATCAGAATCAGAATACTTTATTGCCGAGTATGTTTTCACAAGAATTTGTCATGGTAGGTGGTGCAACAATGAACAGTAACATTAAATAATCAACAACAATGTGCAATAAATGTGCAATAATTGAAAAATATTGTATATATTTGACTGTTGTGAAAATACAAAAAAACATTCTTTTTAGGTAGAAAATCAACATCAACTAACTCGCCCAATAAAGGGTTATGTATATATATATATATATATATATATATATATAAAAACATATAGATTAATTATATATTTATATATATATATAAATTATATATATACACATTAATTAATTATATATATATATAAATATATATATATATATATATAATATAATATTTATATATTATATATATATATATATATATATATATAATATTTATATATTATATATATATATATATATATAATATTTATATATTATATATATATATATATATATATACATATATATAATATATAGCTGGGGTTGAAATATAACAGCATTTCCCTTGTGACTGAATAAAGGTGTTTTGGTATCAATAGTTCAGTCACTGTTCCCACCTGTACAAATTTCTCTTTGAGTGACGTCTTCTCTCCATGATAGATGTAGACGGCGCCCCGGTGATCGTTCTCTAAAGGCGCCCCGATGGCCACGTCGTTGAACCCGTCGAGGTTGAGGTCTGATACCGCGGCAATGGCCGTACCGAAGCGGGCACCGCACGGCTCGTTCTTATTGGTGCAGCTGGCCGAGTGGGTAGTGCAACAGGACTGATTGACGGGCTTCAAGGTGAACTCGTGCTCAAACTGTCCGTCCTGGAAATAAAGCAAAGACACCCCAATGTAACTCTCTCTCTCAATCAAAGACACACGCAAAACACCACATTCTCTTATCAACGACTCTCCCGTACCTGGAGCTTGTAGACGTAGACTTGTCCCTGCTCGTCTCTTTCCGTGCCCATATACATCGGAGCGCCCACCAAGAGGAGGTCCGTGTAGGAATCTGCATCCACGTCGACCGTCTGCAGGACGCTGCCGAAGTAGGAACCGATCTGCCGAGCAAAGCCGCAGTGGACGAGACACAACGGCGTTACAGGAAACCCAACGGCAAGCCAGGAGACGGACGTTTCTGTGTCTCTAAGCCTCTCTGTGCTGCTGTATCTGTATCGTCCCCTTGAGGATTATTATCTTATCGTATTGAAAGTTGGATGCATAAACGAGGCGGCGAGGACGAAAGAGACTCACTTGTTGTCCCTTCAGTATCTGCGAGACCACGATGTTCTTCTCCTCGTCCAGACGGTAGATAACGACCCGGCCCGTGTGGTTGTACCGCGGCGCGCCCGTGATGTATAGCACTCCGTCGGGGGTGGAAGCCGACTGTACATCATAGCCTAAGACACGGTGCAGACGCGAGTCCCCACCGGGTTCAGTCCAGTGTATTCGTCACTTCAACATGAATCATCAAGCGTGTGTCAAACAGCACTTAACAACATCGTGAGGAACACAGCGATGGCTCAATTTGAAGGATATTTTTAAATGCTCTGTCAGCCAGCTGTTTATATCACACTGTGAGGAGGAAAATAGAATAAGAAACTACTGGAAACTGGCACACCTACACACACACACACACACACACACACACACACACACACACACACACACACACAGGCTACATATGCAAAGTCTATCGTCAGACCATCTGGTTCGAGCCGGTGCCAACAGCTGAGTTTACAGTACGTAAGCCTGGACCCATCAGGGCTCTTTCTAATGACATGTTGATTAAATAACTTGATATTCAGATGCCGCGGTGGCTCCGCCGGCCATAAAAGGCAGCAGGACGAGAGGAGGAGACGCGTGCATTCGTTATTTCTGTGACAAAGAGGTGGCCAGCGTCTGCTCTCAGAGTTACACAAATGACACGTCTTACATTCTCTTATGGAACAGAAGCTCGAGATACTCTGCAGCTGGAAGCACGTACCTCTGGTTTGGAAAGACCTAGTTCATCTCTCTCTGTGTAAAACTGTATTTTTGCATGTTGTTTTCCTGATGACATTTCTTCGTTTAAAGCGACACTATGTAACAATTCCTACCTTGAAATAACAGCTTGGAAAAAATGGTGCCGCTACAATGACTTTTAATATGGAGATTTGCGCCTCCGCCATCGGGGTCTGTGGGCTAAATACCCGACTATGTAACATTTTTGAGTTTAGTTTAATAAAAGAACAAAGACGTCTTTAAGAAAGGGACCTGACATTACTGCTGCTGTCATCTGGAGGAGAGAGAAAGTTACAGGGGGCGGAGGAGGTTATTATTTTAACTCAAACTCAAAAGAGCCATATGAGTCACCAGAAGAGCCACATATGGCTCAGAGCCAGAGGTTCAGACACCTGATCTATCGTAACTGGGTATTTACCACACTGAAGTACACGTTAAATACCTGAAGGGGGCGCTACAAGGGAACAACTACATAGTGGGGCTTTAAGTGACTGGCTGCCATCTCGGAGTCCAGTATGCAGCCGAGTGATCAACAATGTGTCTTCGGGCATCACGAGTGAACTCACCCAGGTAGCCGGCGAGCCCCTCGTACCCGGCCTCGGTCTCTGGGTCGTAGAACTGGGTTTTCCCGGGAATGATCGTTCCCCCAGGAGTGTGCATCACCACGGTCCCGTTCCAGTCAAACGCTCCCACTGCTCCCAGTAACAGGCCGTTCTACGAGAGACGGCAGAGCTGGTATCAGGAGCCGTCGGATGTCAGATGGAAAGAATTTCAAACAAACTTCTGAAGCGTTTTCATCAAAGTAAACATGATGTTAAATAACTTACACTACCGTTCAAAAGTTTGGGGTCACCGAGAAAATGTTGTGTCTCACTTTTATTTATTAAATGAATACAAGATTAATACAAAATATAGTAGAATATATCTCCAAGCAGAAAGCAAAAATGTATCCGTCAATCAATCTTTTTAATTGACGTATATTTCTGTAAACTACAGGATACAGAGTTCATTAACAGGAAGGGGAGGGCTCACACACGACGTTACATGTACGATTTGTCACGACAAACTTAATCACGAGGCTGTTTCCCGCCATGAGCCTGAAAGAGAAATCCTCGTGAGTTTAAGTGAGTCTGGTTGAGGCCACCGTCTTTAAATAGACGTCTGAGAGAACTAATGAACAAACCCTGACAGGCCTGTGAAGGGCAGAGGCCAGCGTGTTGTTCTTAGAGAAGAGAACAAACATCCCCCCCCCCCTCGTCGTCTCTAGCATGCCTCGTGCTCGCCTCCCCATCTCCCTCCAGCCGTCTCGCCCTCACGCTCGCAGACCAAACACCTCCAGCCGGAGGTCTGCAGACGGGGGAGGACAGGGAGGACAGAGAGGGCCTGTGTCCCACCCTGTGAATCCCCCGCGGCTTGAAGATGCACCGGCGATGACACGGGGGCTTTGTGTCTGGACGGGTTCATCAGTTGAGCCAACGTGCACGCCGACACGTCCACTTCCCCCACGGCGAGTAAAATAAACAGTCATCCTTCAAAGTAAACTCCTGCAGACGTCCGAGCTCGGCCTGCGATCTCCAGAGATGATGCACTTGCCCGTCACCGGGTCTGGTTTAGTGACTCTGCAGCTAGTCACCGACGATACTTGGATGGTATTTGTATATACAGTGGGGGGAAAAAGTATTTAGTCAGCCACCAATTGTGCAAGTTCTCCCACTTAAGAAGATGAGAGAGGCTTGTAATTTTCATCATAGGTCGACCTTGACTATGAAAGACAAAATGAGGGGAAAAAAATCCCGAAAATCACTTTTTAAAGAATTTATTGGTAAATTCCTCAGTAAAATAAGTATTTGGTCAATAATAAACGAGCACGATGTCTGGCTCTCACAGACCTGTAACTTCTTCTTTAAGAGGCTCCTCTATTCTCCACTCCTTACCTGTATTAATGGCACCTGTTTGAACTCGATATCAGTATAAAAGACGCCTGTCAACAACCTCAAACAGTCACACTCCAAACTCCACTATGGCCAATTATGGCTTATTATTATTATTTTCTTATTTTGTCTCTCATACTTGATGAATATTACAGGCCTCTCTCACCATGGCTGACTAAATACTTTTTCCCCACTGTATTCATCTGACGTAAATAATTGGATTCAGACTTACTTTGGAAGAATGTGCACTGAAGCCGGCTTGAGACATCTCCATCTCAAAGGAGGAGGTGAAATTGCCGGTTGTAGCTGAGGATGGAAAAGTTAATTGTAACCTTTATATATTAAAATAAACAGCACGTAATACAATGTTGTAAAATTTCTTCTGGTCATATTCCTTTAATTTATTATTGGATTGAGAGAGTTTTTGCTTTGGATACATGTCAAATGTAAAGGAATAATTTGGGGAATGTTGTTTTTAACCCTTTCTGATGGAGAACATTAAAAAAATGAGTTATGGGATAGTTTCTTTAAAAAGTAGAGTTGGTTATGATAAAAACCTCATTAGACTTTGTGTTTACCGTACTGACATGAAGGTGGCATCCATCTTTTCATGTACAGCAGAATTATGATTATTTATATATTTCATAATAGAAGAATAGAAGAAGAAGTATAGAAATATACTTTATTAATCCCCAAGGGGAAATTTGTTGACACAGTAGCACCAATAAACTAAACACAATAAAATATAAATATAAGAAAGAAAGAAAGTGACTGTGCATAAAGTATAGTATACAAAGTGAAATATAAAATACAAAATAAAATAAAATAAAATAATATATATATATATATATATATATATATATATATATATAAATACAGCAATGTAAAATAAAATAAATAAATACATTAAAATGCTCCCCTTGTGTGTTTACAGGGACAACGTTTACCTTCCAAAGCGAAGATCTTGCTCCCCAAAGCGTCCACGATGGTCAGCAGGGCCACCTCGTCCGACACGTTGAAGAAGTGGTCTTGCAGCGGCTGACTGGAGACGGACGCGATCTCCTTGATGAACTTCTGCATTTCTTCTGCACTTTTGTTCTGACGATTGTAGTCTCCTAAAACCTGCAGACAAAAATAAACACATCTCAATAACATCAGGGTTTAAGGTGTATGATTGAGTGACTAACCGCTTTGAATTATGTCTGTTAAAATAACTGTTTAGTACACTTCCCTTGATTTAATGTGAATGATTGAGTGACTGCATTGAATGATGCATTTTTAATCTTGTTATTTGAATAAATGATCAAACACTAAGTGTTTTTCTGAGTGGTTGACTAACATTAATCAATATTTCTATAAACCGCACAGTAAAACGTCTTTATGTCACTATGGTTTCTATAGTTTCTGCATATCCCAGCTACTTTCTTTACTTTCTTGTGAACAGTAAACACAGAACTTCCTCAATCCGAAAAATCCGAAAACACACTTGTGCGTGCGAACATGAGTTTGTACCCACAGCGATGCCAAACCTCTCGATGTCATCGTCGTCGCAGCCTTCGATGACCTTGTCCAGATTATAGAAGTCGTGCGACTCCCCGTCCGTCACGATCACCATGACCTTCTTCACCCCGGGTCGTGCGCCGCGCTCCGGCATGAAGGCCTCTTTCCTGATTGGTGCAGAAACGTCCAGTTCAAGGACAAAAAGGACAAAACATCGAGAACAGGAGCTTGAATGGCGCCTTTTAGCCATCCCTCCTTCGTGAGACTAGTGGGAAATATATGTTTTTCATGCATTTTCCTTCCTGGTCAAAAACTGGCACTTACATTACCCAAATAATAATAATAATAATAATAATAATAATGCATTTCATTTTTATTGCACTCTTCCTTCAAAGAATCTCAGAGTGCCACACAGATAGTAAAAACAAATAAAAACGACTAAAACATAGTTAAAGCAACCTATAAAAAATAAAAATAAAAAAAGAAGAATGTAATAGCTGACAATAAATTAACTCAATGTAAAAAATATGCCTTCCTGAATAAAAAGGTTTTTAGGCTCGTCTTAAAAGAGTTCAGTGTCTGAGTTGCCCTCAGGTGGTCAGGAAGACCGTTCCCGTGACCCACAATGCAACGCGGCGAGCGTCAGTTCAGTTGGCGACTCGGGCGTGTTACCTGGCGGTATCGATGCCCAGGAAGGTCATGGTCCTGAAGCCGGTCTGCTGAGGAAGTTCTCCGACAAATTCCAGCAGATTCTGAGTGTTGTCGAACTGGCTCAGGTTGACGCGGTGAGTCACGGTCTCCCCATAGGACACTATCCCCACCTGGAAAACACACACACACACACACACACACACACACACACACACACACACACGTTCTTATAAACGTTATCCTACATTAAAATGTATTTCCCCCGTGTTCTCCTCTCTCTGCCTCCCCTCCCAGACAGTCTGCTGAGGATGTGGTCGGGTCGGTTGATGTGACACAATGTTCCTTATGCAGAGCGCAGAGGGCTTCAGCAGCCGTGGAAGATGTGACTTACAACCGCCGGGCTCCACGGCGAGAAGACTTTCCAGTGTTCCCCTCTGGAAAACTCCAGCCGCTCCAGGCCAGATCAATGCAACCATAATAAAACCCGACCGCCCGATGGAGGAGCGATCCAAGACAACTGGACGGAAATACACTGAAGGTATAACTAACTAAGGCGAAGGCTAATATTACACTCAAGGCTGAAAAGGCTAGTGTTCATCAAGTGATGAAGGACACATTACAGTCAGTCTCCTGTTGGCACCAGGGGGAAATGTCCTTAATGGTGGGCACTTATGTCATCAAACATAATATAATGTGAAGAAAGGGCTGGCAGCAAACTGTTTATTCCTTCATCCATCTCCTTCATGTGTAGTCTTATCCGACACATCTATGCGTCAGACCGAAAGAGTAACTTCCAATAGGAAACACTATTATTATTCTTTTTTTTTTAAACTCCATGACAGTGATGTCCTCGTGGTGCAGCTGACCTGTGAGAGTTTGGGTCCGATTTCAATGTTCTCGATGAAACGTTTCAGGAAGTCGACGATGCTGGACCAGGGGTAGATGCTGTTGGAGCCGTCCAGAACGATCACAATGTCCAGCTCCTTCGCACACTCTGAAACAAACCCAGAAAATATCGTTAATTAAAGCCCCATTATGTAGTTTTCCCCTTGTAGCGCCCCCTTCAGGTATTTAACGTGTACTTCAGTGTCGTAAATACCCAGTTAGATAGATCAGGTGTCTGAATCTCTGGCTCTGAGCCATATGTGGCTCTTCTGGTGACGCATATGGCTCTTTTGAGTTTGAGTTAAAAAAAAATATAATCTCCTCCGCCCCCTGTAACTTTCTCTCTCCTCCAGATGACAGCAGCAGTAATGTCAGGTCCCTTTCTTAAAGACGTCTTTGTTCTTTTATTAAACTAAACGTCTGTTATTGGTCATCACTGACAGAAAGCAGGTCCAAGGACCGGGCGCTACAACATGTTACATAGTCGGGTATTTACCCCACAGACCCCGATGGCCGTGGAGGAGGAGACATCAACATATTAAAAGTCATTGTAGCGGCATCATTTAGTTCAAGCTGTTATTTTAAGGTGCAATTGTTATACAGTGTTGCTTTAAAGCACAAGTTTGTTTTTCCAAAAAACTGATGTCCGTTTTTTCTTTTACTAGAATTGCATGATTTCACTCCAAAGAAACAAATTAGATTATGCAACACATCCTGTCCTCTTCTGCCCCCAGCATGCACACACCAGTGTAGCTGCTAATCAAAATGTAATTATGTCGAGCAGTGGGTCCCAATCTGGGGGTCGGGACCCCCGCGAGGGATCGCCGGTTAACTTGAAGGGGTCGCAGGGACAGCATTCAACAAATTACTAGATAATTGGAGGTCTTTTAAAAACGAGTAGTTCGACCTCTAAAGCGCTCTCATTAACATGTGAGACTACGAACAGGATGAGGATAAAAATGCAAGATTAATAATGCAGTCTTTCACATTGCAGAGCGAGTATTTTCTTACTACATTACATGACATGTCATTTAGCAGACACTTTTATCCAAAGCGACTTACAATAAGTGCATTTTAACCTAGAGTACAAACTAAGAACAACGAGAATACAGAAAGTAACATTTCCTCAACATAGTCAAACTACAAAAGTACCGTAATAAGAGATATTTAAGAGCCACTGACAGGGTTCGTACACATGTTGACCAGTGGAATTCCAGGACTTTAAACCAAATTTCCATGACCAAACTGAAATCTCGTTGTGTACATGAAAATGTAGTATTCAAACAATGAGAATTACAAAGAATACAATATACCTTAAATGAAACAAATGAATGAGAGACAATAGTTTGATTAAAAGAATAAACATTATTATACATGTTTATTCCTAGAAACATTTATATAAGTTTATTCTTTTAATCAAACTATTATCCTTTATGTGCAAATCCATCCGTTTGGACTTGGCCTATTCCGACTTATATTTTGAGCGTTTTTCTTTAAAAAACATCTGAATTATTTTAAACTCGACATGAATGAACATGTGATTATAACAAATTTCCATGACTTTTCCCAAACTTTTGTGATTTAAGTATTTTCCATGACTTTTCCAGGCCTGGAAATAAACATTTTAAAATTCCATGACTTTTCCAGGTTTTCCATGAGCGTACAAACCCTGCACTGAAGTACTAATCTGTGTTTTAATCCAGATATAGTCTCTTAATACTCATCCCAGAGACACGTGCTGTCGCCATTGGCCTAAATGAGGTACACATTCACACTCCATGCAGAGAGCTACTAAATCCAGTTAGCTTGCCTCATGCGAGTCGAGAAAGCTACAAAGTTTTAAAATCAGGCGTGTCAATACCAGTCTGTGAAATACTCAAAAGCATGGTAGAAAGAGACAAATAACTGTCGTCTGTTTCCTCTGCAGGGTTCTTACACATTTTGACCAATGGATTTCCATGACTTTTCCAAGACCAGATTTCCATGAACAAAATGAAATCTCGGTATAAACATGAAAAATGTAGAAAATGTTGTGTATTCAGAGCGTACGCCGGCTTATATTTTGAGCATTTTTCTTTAAAAAACATTAATTATTTCAAACTCGGTGTAAATAAACATGTGATTATAATAAATTTCCATGACTTTTCCCAAACTTTTATGACTTAAGTTTTTTCCATGACTTTTCCAGACCTGGAAATGACCATTTTAAAATGCCATGACTTTTCCAGGTTTTCCATGACCGTAAGAACCCTGAGACTCTACTGGCTGTTTCCCTCTTGGGAAACACAGAGCAGACGCAGTTCACGTCTCCTAACTTGGTCATGCAACGCGGCAGAAGGCCGGGCCAGAGAGGAATGTGGGTCGCAGACAAGTTTACATTAAGGAGAAGGCTCTGGTCTCTCATTGGCCGAGAGCGGGCGAGTTTAACGTCGGGGTCTTGGGTGGTACTCCTGGTTGTTGTTACCTTGCACGGCCGGTGCCAGAGAGTTGAGGATCTGGAAGGAGTCGCTGACATTCGCACACACGCCTGAGATGTACTGCTGCTGCCCACACATGTAGCCGTACTGAGGACCGCAGGCCTGTGGAGACAGGACACGCACGCACACACACACACACACACAAACAAACTGCTTGAGGAAATAGGCTGTGACTGGTCAGCTTTCCCCCAGTATTAGGTCATGGCTGAGGAGAGGTTCAGCGCTACTGAAGATAGAAACCAAGAGGAAAGAACTCCTCAAGCTGAGGGTCACGAAGAGACTATTAAAAACCACCAGAGCCCTTCAGAAGATGAGAAGATGGAAACAGAATCAGAGCCTGTCATTAGCACTGTGATAACATTTGCTAATAAGCAATAAACACAAGAGAGAACTGAGGTTGATGGGAATCTCATCTGATAGCGATTAGATTATGTAACACATGGAGCCTACAAAATAAAAGCCCTAAAACAAGCTCCTGGATCCAGATGTCAGGTTGTATTCAGTGAGCCTTTTAACATCTACTTTTATTGTATGATTTTATGTATTCAGGGGCGTCAAACTCATTTTCACCGTGGGCCACATCAGCATCACGGCCGCCTCTTAAAGGGCCGGTGTAACTGAAACTCTGTATAAACTACACCCGAACAAATTGTTAAATAACTCTTTGCATTTGATTATCGTTTATTTGAGTGTAGAAATATTGTACATAAGAACATTTCTCCAATATTATAACATAAATCCATTTTATTTGAAACCTTCAAAATGAAAGCATAGGGTATTTTTCTTAAATTTCTTGAGGGAAAAGGTGATTATATGTCTTTCAAGCCGTCAGAGGCCACAAAACATGACGTGGTGGGCCGGATTCGGCCCGCGGGCCTTGTGTTTGACACCTGTGTATTAGATGAACTGTGTTGAAATAATACATATAGCCACAGGCAAGAGTTATTATTTTAAGTTGCATTTCAAGTTCTATTTAATTAGACTCAATTAGTTGCATAAATATAAATATATATATATATATATATATATATATATATATATATATATATATATATATATATATATATATATATATCGACCAAACATCCATTGTTTCTGTTATTTTTACACTGTGTTAATCTAATAGTCATGCACACATATCACTTTACTGGTGTTAATAACCATGAAATGTAATGGGTGTGGCCACCTCCTGCATACTCATGCACACACTTCAGCATGCAGTTGATTCCCAGTGATACATTCCCAGGACAGGAAGCCTCACTGAGAAACATGGGGGGGGGGTCAAGTCCACTGTTTCCATGGAGACCAAAGGTCTAGAGAACATAAACTTTCTGCAAGTTCAGTCGTCCTTTTGGTATGGAAGATGTACTTTAAAGCACTTTTACTAACGTCAAAGAGCAACTTCCTCCTTACCAGAAATCCTCCGTTGGGATTGGTCACCAGCGTGGTTCCCATGGTCATGTTCTCTTTCACTTCGTGTAAGTTGGGAATCGTTGTGTTTTCTAAGAAAAGAAATACGGACGGATAAACAGAGTGAGACAAACAACACAGAGCGGCGCAGAGGAAGAGCAGCCGGACGAATTCCTCGTCTGTATTTTCCCATAGGAAGAGCGCCGCTCGACCACGAGAAGATGCAATAACCACTCCGTGTGGTTAAATATAGCACCTTTCACGAGTCTACCTCATGGCAGCCCCACATGTCGTGTCCACAAACATCCCAGTTGCAGGGAAGAAGAAAGAGGATTTGAATCATTAGGCGATCACAACATGTGGCTAAAATTAACATGTTATGAAATACACGCTCCCACCCGGGAATGTTTTGGATCGGGGTTTTTTCTTTCCACATATTCCCACAAAAGTCATTCACAAGCCATTTCAAATCCCGAATCGTGGTCTTTAACAATCCCCGTGAGGGAGCGTTGCCGTTCGACCGTCTCTGATGGTCATTAGCAGCCAGGAATGTGCTCTCCTCTGAAGGCACACGAGGAGCTGCTAGTAGTTAGTGCGATGGAGTGACCTCTAATCACTCGCGTCTCGCTCTATTCTTCATCTGTGTGTGAATTCAGATTCTGGCTTCCTCCGCACAGCCCCCCCCCCTATTTCCTGTCTACGCGCTAGAAAATACTGACGAGCAGAACACGTCATAAAACATGTGTGTGTGTCACTCCGTATCTGTGAACTCTCTTGTGAAAATGAGTCGTTTTGCAAAGCGTCCTTTCCTCGTTTCCTAACCGTCTCATTCATGGAGCGATGAGGTTGTAGATCCAGAGCCTCGTGATTCCTCCGCGTGGGACTGAAAGCCGCTTTGTGGATCTGCAGAGCAGAATACGCGCTTTGTCCTCCGTGACCCGTGACCTCCAGATAGCCATCAGAACCAATCGGGCGGTTTACACAATTCCTCTCGGTCTGCGACGACCTTTTGAAAATCAGAGAAAGCTAATGCTATTGTGGCTTATGCTAAAATTTAAATCAGCATTATTCGAGGTGGTGGCTGTGGGCCGCCAGTGGAGGAAAGAGACCACGTACATTTACTCAAGGGCTAGAGGTCAGGACCAGCCTGAAGTTCTGCTACTTTATACTTTTACTCCACTTCAGAGGCGAATATTGTGCTTTTTAATTCCACAAAATCCATTTAATAATTTTAGTCACGGGTCACTTTGCAGATTCAGATTGCTGATATGGAAAATAATCAACAACTAGATAGATAGATAGATAGATAGATATCTTCTTTATTAATCCCCACGAGAATAAAATATAAATATAAGAAAGAAACAGTGACTGTGCATAAAGTATACAAAGTGAAATATAAAATACAAAATAAAATGAAATATATATATGTATATATGCAAATACAGCAAAATAAAATAAAATATAGACAGAGTGTGCACAACTATAAGATAAGATAAGATAAAATAATCCTTTATTAGTCCCACAGTGGGGAACTTTCAGGATCACAGCAGCGAGAGCACATTAGAACATTAAAAAAGATTATTTTTAATAATTAATAATTGGAGTTAATGTTCCCAACAGAATGTCAACATACTGCTGTTGTTGGGTGTTTTTAGTCGGTATTTCCTCAAACATAATTGCCCCGGCCTGAAAACTTTAAATTGTATTGGTCAGACAGAACCGAGATGACAACCACACAACTTTAACGTTCTTCGTGGTTTGGCGTGTACGGCGTGGGCGTCGGCACGGAACGAAACCACCGAGCCGCGTTTCCTCGTCCAGAGTAAAAAAAACGTGTCGGTTTCACTTTCAATCCCAACGCAGCTCTGTTGTTGTTGTTTTCCTGTAATCCACTCACAACTGTTTGCGGAGTCGTCTGGCTCCGGTTGCCGGGCGGAATAGATTCCCAGTGGATGTTTTCCAGACTAAAGTTGAGCTTGTGACATTGGGGCAAACACAAGCACTCTCCTCTGGTGAGTGGAGGAGTATTATTTACAGCTCCGACTGTGAAGTACTCGGTACTCTCCGTCCTCCACGCAGAAGGCTTTGCAGGCCGGGAGCTAAGTTGTGTTTATCTGTTTAATTAAGATAGAACTGGAAGGATGAAACATTAAAACCTTGTTTATTCACTCTCTTCCTGTTCGGATGAGGCTCGCTTCCTCCCCAAGAGACCCAATCAGATACGCCGAAGAGTTAAACACACAGTAATACAAACACACACAATGTATTCACTAAATCTCCAGATTATTAGGTCGGTTAATAAGACGACATCCTCAGATGAACAGACGACCCGCCGAAGACCAAAAATATCAAATGGAAACTGAGAATAGCAGAAAATTAAATTTGGGGCCCGACGTTAATTTTTTTTGTCATGAATCGATGAATTGACAAACTGTTTTAGCACCCCCACACACACAGACACACACACACACACAAACACACTCTCACACACACAGACAGACACACAGGCACACACACACACTCTCACACACACATGCACACACACAGACACACAGGCACACACACACACACACACACACACACACAGACACACACTCTCACACACACATGCACACACACACAAACACACTCTCTCACACACACACACACACACACGGGCACACACACTCTCACACACACAGGCACACACACACGGGCACACCCACTCTCACACACTCACACACACACACACACACACACACAGACACACGGGCACACACCCTCTCTCACACACACACACACACACACACGGGCACACACAATCACACACACACGGGCACACACACACTCACACACACACTTACTAGGTAGCTCCAGCTTGACACAGGTGTTGTTCCCCGTCCCCACGGGACACTTGTAGACGTCCCCGGTCCGTTTGGCGGGCTGGCCCGACAGCGGCGACCCGATCAGAACCCTGAAACACAAAGAGCGTCGGGGTCGTGAAGCGGAACGAGCGCCGCGGCGTCAGGATAACGGGATAACGGCACAATTCAAATATTATTGCAGAAATCACACATCGGGGAGGTGGTGACTTCACATTTAATTACACTTAATTACAGCCGTGTGACTGATAAAGCCGTTACAGCTTATTATAATTGGCTTAACTATTATGATGCCTTGACACTTTGGTCTGAAACTAAAGTAACATTGAGATAGCTCATTAAAAAAACACCTAAATGTCACTTCAATGCAGCCGACTGCAGCACACGTTGCAGATGTTTGCACAGCGGCAGTTTCATTAAGCTTGTATGTTCAGTCTGCTCACATGAGTTTCACAACTCAACGAGTCGTCTGCCTTCCTCTTAGTAACAATCATGAACTCCAATGGGCTCTGGTCATCTACAGCGAGCCACCAAGTGGAACAACAACAACAACAACAACAACAACAACAACTCTATGCTCGGCCCGCAGTCAGCACCACAACATTATTGACTTATCCAAGATAAACAAACAGGATGAAACATTTCTGCTTATTATTTCAATGTGTCTGTAAATGATTAATGACTCCTGATTGGTTTTCTGCCGAGTTAGTTAATAAATTATGAATCCATAAAGTCATAATATCTCATTAAAATCTTCAGTTGCTCTTATCCAAGCTCAATGACATCGTCAGGACGGTGGTCGCTTCACCACTTTGGTCCAAACTGAAGTATCTTAACAAATATTTAATGAACAAATAGATAGATAGATAGATAGATAGATAGATAGATAGATAGATAGATACTTTGTTAATCCCCAAAGGGAAATTTGTCATCACAGTAGCAGCAATAAATAAACTAAACACACAAGAATAAAATATAAAATATAAAAAACAGGGATTAAAGATATAGCTGTATACAATTAAAATATAAAATATAAGATAAGATAAAAATATAGTCAGAGTGTGCCTATAAATAAACAAGACTTTGAAAGCCTCGAGTTATTTAACGATATTTAAAGTTCTGTTGCTTCCAGTTTTCACACATTTTAAAAGGAATAGTTAGAATAGTAGAAATATGTGCAAAGATATCACACACTTGTATGTGTGTCTGTTAAATATGAATCCCAGCTGCTTCCAGTCATGATGCTAAGTTTAGAGAGGACTGTCCATCTTCTCCTCTAACTCTTGCCAATAAAGCATAACAAGTCATTTCTTCCTTACCCGACTGACAGATTCTGTTTTATTCGAGCCCATTTCTCCCGACTTCTCTCCGTAAACAAGCAATAATTTGTTTGCTTATTTTTGGCAGCAAAGTGAGACTTAACAACAACATGGCCGTTTTCTGACATGAGCAGCAGTCTTGTGGGAAAAGTCAAAGTCCCTGGACTGTGAACTACAGTGGAAGGACGTCTGACATGTGACACATTGAGCCACCTTCAACACTGCTATGGGGGGGGGGGGGGGGGGGTCTGCATCTAATCAGGTGTGTGTTACTTGCGTGTTACATCACCATCCTTCCTCCCCATACAGGGTTCTTACACATTTTGACCAGTGGATTTCCAGGACTTTTCCATGACTTTAAACCAAATTTCCATGACCAAACTGAAATCTCGGTACAAACATAATTTTTTGGGGAAAATTGTGCGTATTGAGAGCGTACGTCGGCTTATATTTTGAGCGTCTTTCTTTAAAAAAAACATATAAATTATTTCAAACTCTGCGTAAATGAACATGTGATTATAACACATTTCCATGACTTTTCCAAAACTTTTACGATTTAATTTTTTTCCATGACTTTTCCAGGCCTGGAAATGACCATTTTACAATTCCATGACTTCTCCAGGTTGTCCACGACCGTACGAACCCTGCCATAATATTCTCCCACGTGGACGAATGGAGGGCGACGTTACATCTCTGGTTGCATTGCCCCTTCTCCTCATTTCCCTCCAACGTCATCCGTTTTATCTCTTTATTTTCTTTCCTTCAGCGGCCGTCCAGTCCTCAGATCTCTAACGACGTGGGTCCTTATCACTCGGCCCGTTTCTGGGTACCACTTTGCTCTGAGCTGGAACCAAACCTCTCTGGGGATGCAGCGGAGCCGCCGCGTTCCCAGGGAACAGTTGCATGGAGCTTCAGTCACAGCTGGTCTCCACTGATTACCGGTGAGTGAATTACGGTAAATGATCTCATATGAGCTCCATCAGATGATTACTGCGGAGGAGCCACCAGGTACAGCCACGTGGGAAACCACCAGCAGGGCGGAGCGGCGGCGGACGGAGGGAGGGATGGAGACACGGAGCCAGTTACTACACTCGCATAGCTTTTAATACGCTTTTTAAAAAATGTGCTCCCAGACCGTTTTAGCTGGGCCTCGGTGTGTTTACAGGCTCGGCGCGTAGAGACTCTGGTGGGAGGTTTACGGTGAACAGCTACAGCAGTAAAGCCGAGGGGCCTCATTACGGCGGCAGCTGCGCTCTCCTTCACTCTCTGGTGTTAATGTAGAGGGTTTGAATTAAAGTGAAGTCGGTGTAATAAAATGTTCATACGAAGAACGTTTTTTGGAAAGCAGCTTGTGAACAAACAGAAAAGAGTCGATTAGACGACTTTATGTGCAAACTGTAGCCAGGTGTAATCATGAAATAATCATGAAAATATGAACCAAATATCCAGAACATCCTCAAAAGGTTTGTCAGCATCGAGATGAGGAGACGACGCAACAAGGTCAAAGAAGAAATGAATGAAGACAACGTGGTCGACATAATGGACGCCGAATGATTCAGTGACATCATGATTCAGTGACATCATGATTCAGTGTCATCATGATTCAGTGACATCATGATTCAGTGACATAATAATTCAGTGACAATGTGATTCAGTGTCATCACAATTCAGTGTCATCACGATTCAGTGACATCACGATTCAGTGACATCACGATTCAGTGACATCGTGATTCAGTGACATCGTGATTCAGTGACATCGTGATTCAGTGACATCACGATTCAGTGACATAACGATTCAGTGACATCACGATTCAGTGACATCACGATTCAGTGATATGATTCAGTGACATCGTGATTCAGTGACATCATGATTCAGTGACATAACGATTCAGTGACATCACGATTCAGTGACATCACGATTCAGTGACATCACGATTCAGTGACATCACGATTCAGTGACATCGTGATTCAGTGATATCATGATTCAGTTACATCATAATTCAGTTACATCACGGGAGACGAGGAGGCCGTGCGGCGGTAAAAGATGACGGACGCCACTCACCATTTCCCCTCGCTGTTCTCAAACTGCTGCACGGTGTAGCCGAACATGTCCTCCAGCGGACCATCGAAGGACAAGCTGTTCTTCTGGTCCACGTTGAAGGACAGAACGCACGGCAGCAGCACTGCGGGGACGGAGGGAAAGAAAAGGTCACCGGAAAGACGGAGGCAGAGAAAACGAGGTTACCGAGACCTCGCCGAATAATCTGGTTAATAAATGATCCGATCCCTAAAATAAGAGGCTTGTGTCGTCCTTCTCTGGGACAAGACACATGTATAACAATAAGTACAAGGTCAGCGTGAACAAACAAAAAGAAATATTGATAAAACGTTCAGGAAGCAACCCAGAAATAAAAAAAATAAACAAGTAGCAGAATAAATTAAAGAATAATAAACATTTTGGTAGTTTAGCCACAATGTTGAAACAATGCCAACAATATAAAAATGATATAGAGATGGTATACCCGACATCTAGATCTATGGGGGGATGAACTGTGTGAACCACACACACACACACATATACACACACACACACACAGTCCTTTTGGAGGACACTGGAGGAATGTCAGACATAGCCGTGAAGTGCTTTGGTCAGAGTCCAGTCTGACCTGCAGGACAATGGCGTCTTCTCTGCGTCCGTCTGTCAGCGAGCTGAGTATATATCACAGAGGCTCTATATAAATGCGTCCGTGTCTCATTGTGCCCGCTGTACAATGACACTCTTTATATCTACTGTGCCAGGGAATTCCTCCAATATAATGTATTCAATGTGTGAGGGAGTGCAGAGCAGCGGCCGGACAGAGGGACTAAAAACAGACCGACACAGACCACATACACGGAGACACACAGTACAAGAAAGCAGCTATTTGTTGGATGCTGATGCTTTGTAGAGAATGTGACAGAGAGAGAGAGAGAGAGAGAGAGAGAGAGAGAGAGAGAGAGGCCACATGGAGTCTGGATCGTGCCGCCAAAGTAATTAGAGACCGCTCTGCCACGCTAGTGGTGCGGCTCGAGGAAGCCGGTGGTCCGGTGAGTCACCACTTCGGTCCAGTCTTAAACATTCTACCCAGGATCGCTCTGAAAACGTTGAGCGTGGATTCATCGTCCCCTCAGGATGAACCCGACCGGCTGGTGCGATCCCCTCTAGCGCCACCAGGGGGGCGACAATGGTGGGATACGCACATCGGTGCCCATTGGACTTTTCATCGTTATCAAGTCTAAAAGAATCCTTTGTTCAATTATAGATACCTGCACAGCTGACATCCCTCATCAGCCCCGTGACACACGGAGAGCAACACGAACAACGATCAGTTCATCAAGGAGGCTTTGATGTGTGAACGACTGCACACGCAGTCACACTGCTTTCCTCTAAATAATAATAATAATAATAATAATAATAATACACTACCGTTCAAAAGTTTGGGGTCACCCAACGAGACAATTTCGTGTTTTCCATGAAAACTCACTTTTATTTATCCAATGAATTGCAAAATGAATAGAAAATATAGTAAATACATTAATAGGTTAGAAATAATGATTTTTATTTTAAATATGAATTGTGTCCTTCAGACTTCAAGCTCAAAAGGAAGGCCGGTTGAAAAGCTTCTCTGACCAGCATAACTGTTTTCAGCTGTGCTAACATAACAATAGGGTTTTCTAAAATTCTGCCCCTCCGCTAGTCTTCTAAGGCGATAACACAATGTGCCGTTAGAACACTGGAGATGGGCCTCTATACAACCGTGTAGATATTTAATTAGTTTTAAACAGGTGTTTCAACCTAGAATAGTCATTTACCACGTTAATAATGTATAGAGTGCATTTCTTAATAATGTCATGTCATCTTCATTCAAAAAACATGCTTTTCTTTGAAAAATAAGGACATTTCTAAGTGACCCCAAACTTTTGAACGGTAGTGTACATCCTTAATCCTTTATTGATCCCACAATGGGGAAATAAAGACCCGGCTGTGGTCATTAAGCAGCAGGGGGCTGCAGTGAACAACTAGGGTTCAGTGTATTGCTCAAGGACACTTCAACCAGCCTCTAAGTGGGACAGCGGGGATAGAACCGGCTCCCTTGTGTTACGAAACGACCACTCACCCCGTGAGCTACAGCCGAGCCCCAAACAGAGGCCTGGTAAAACATGCTGCACAACATGCAGTCACGCCTGGAAGTCAAATGTATATATCTAGTACAATATTCCTCTTCTTACATCCCCCTCTATTAAAGAGAGATGGACAGAGGAACAGAGGAACAGAGGGAGCCGGACACGGAGAGTCATAAAGTGGAACCCAAGCCAAGAAATATTATCCCCCCGCTTTCTCCCTCGCTCGTTTCTGGACTTCCTCTGTTGCCCCTCTCCATCTCCCAGAGAAGCTCTGTTTCCTGTTCCTATTAACCTGATTAGAGACATCCCTTCAGATCCACAGGTGTGCACACACACACACACACACACACACACACACACACACACACACACACACACATACATACATGCACGCACACACAACTAATCTAGCTGATTTAACATGGCTTCAGGCCAACCGGCACTTTACCATTTATCGCGGAGTGAACTCCAGTGCAGTTCACAGTCACGCTGGCCTGAGCTGTAAATTACGCAGGACGACCTCCGTCAGCAGGCCGTGTGTTGTGTGTGTATCGGTCTCACTGCGCTGCGTGTGGGTCTCCTGTCCCACAACCAGCCTATTGTGTAACTATCCTCCCCGAGCTGGGCCAACATCTGCCCTGGGAAACCAGTAAGAGGGCTTCTCCCTTTATGGATGGAAACGAGCCCCCGAGGCGTCGCTGTATAAAGCTGTCTGGAGGGTTAGTGGCTCTGTTACTCAAGGTGGGCGGAGCAGCATGGCTCTATAATGTAATATATAATATAAATATACAACTGTTGGATGGATTACAATGACATTTTCTTCCATTCGGGATTCATTTGGAGAATTCTGACAGACTATTCTTCTGTCACATCCTCTTAATATAGTAGTATTTACATAAGACTGTAAATAAGGAGTGGACGTGGTCACGGGATGTCACTCATTGGTTTGAGCGTTACGGTTTCATCGCCCTGAGTCTTTGTGCTGTCACGATTTTGTTTTTTTTCAACTAGAAGCAACACAAGAGGGCGGAGCCAAGTTCAACCAAATGCTGATAAGGTGTTACAGTTAACTCTCATTTTACTCTAATAGGACCATAATTTACCCAATTAACCCTGCGTTTCCAATATCATTTTAGGTAATAAAGGAAGTTAGAAGTAGAGTCATTTTCTCATAGACTTCTATACAATAGGAGTTCTTTCTACAGCCAGGAGCCCCCTGCTGACTATTACAAATAAAGCAAATGTAAAGGCACCTGCGCAACGAGTCACACCCCGAGTTGTAATGGTGTTAGCATGCTAATTTGCTTAACTACAATAAGAGCACGTTCTGCATCCAGAGGAGCCCCCTGCAGGCCATTCAATGAATTACAATGGATGCAAATTGAAGGCAACTAATCGCAAACCCATCAGGTGTGTTTTGTGTTGCGTTTTGATTATGTCAGCATGCTAACTTGCTAAACTGAAATGAAGAACATCTTAAAACACGGATGTTCGGCACATTAGCGTCGTCACTGTGAGTATTTCAACATGTCGATTTGAGCATTTAGCTCAAAGCGTCCCTGTGGTTTCCTACAGCTGTGGCTGTACACGTGTTTCAACAGAATCAAACGAGACCGGCTGATGAAATACAGCCACGCATGTCATTGTTTATCACAACCAAAAATCTCCTTTTTGATGACCATAAAAACCTAATCCAAATCGTCTGAAATATGGCAGCCCTGGGACTCCGGCAGGCGACCAGTGAGCTGGGTCTGCTTTCGGTCCAGCTCCATGTGGCCCTGATTGCCCCTGGCAGTCCGTCGGCCACACGAAGCCGCAGTGAAGCCTTCCGCCCTCTCGGCTTCAGTCCTCAAAACAAAAAAACACTCAGCTTCAGCATCGAACAATCCTGCAAGACATCCAGCTAAGTGTCCACAGACAGATCTGGCCGATACCGCCGAGATCAGCACCTGTCGGCCCGCGAGACATCGGACCGGCTATAAACGAGCCGGACTCGGCCACAGTAACAACACAGTAACAACACACACCTGCTCGCCTGTAACATTATCTGACCCGCTATAATCGGCTTTAAAGCTTAAGGCAAAGCAGCACCCGGGGGCGACAGTCATGGAGTGGCCGTGATCCGCTGTGGGAGACGCGCGTGTCCGTGGGAGAGTTGACCCAAGACAGACGCTAGAACACAAATCCTCTATATTTAAAGAAAGCAAACAGAAACAGGAGGATGATAACCAGGCGGAGTGAGAGAGGGAGTGTTTCTGTGATGAAGAGAATAAAGCCCAGAAGGGCTTTATTCAGGCCCCGTGTGCACGGCCATGGACTTTGTTCTTTATCTTTTTCAGTTTTTCTTCCTTCTCATCTCTCCCTTCTTCAGGGTTCTTACACATGTTGACCAGTGGATTTCCAGGACTTTTCCATGACTTTAAACCACATTTCCATGACCAAACTGAAATCTCGGCAAAAACATGAACAATTCAGAACATGTTGCATATTGAGAGCGTACGCCGGCTGATATTTTGAGCGTCTTTCTTTAAAAAAAAATTATTAATTATTTCAAACTTGACGTAAATGAACAAGTGATTGTAATAATGTCCATTAATTTTTCCCAAACTTTTGTGATTTAAGTTTTTTCCATGACTTTTCCAGGCCTGGGAATGACCATTTTAAAATTCCATGACTTTTCCAGGTTTTCCATGACCGTACGAACCCTGCTTCTTACTTTCCCATGATTATCCTCCGCCTGTGTATTTATCAGGGAGTTCTTCTTGTTGCTCCAACACCTCTAATCGCTCTCTGGATGGTTATCAGTCACGAGCCCGACGACCGGCGGCCTCTTCGCTCGGCCGACTGGGACTACATCTGCCTCCCTCTCTTTTTTTGGCAAACGTAAAGTATGCGATTGTGCGGGCGTCGGCGTGTTTGAGTTTTCATCACGGGGAACACTGGAGGTGTTAGTGCTGATGGCAGGGTTCATACACATGTTGACCAGTGGAATTCCAGGACTTTTCCAGGACTTTTCCACGACCTTTAACTAAATTTCCATGACCAAACTGAAATCTCGGTGTGTACATGAAATTCAAACAATGAGAATTACAAAGCATACACTATAGCTTAAATGAAACAAATGAATGAGAGACAATAGCTTGTTTAAAAGAATAAACATTACTATACATGTTTATTCCTAGAAACACTTATATAAAAGGTGTATTCTTTTAATCAAACTATTATCCTTTATGTGCAAATCCATCTGCTTGGATTCGGCGTATGCCGGCTTATAATTTGAGCGTCTTCCTTTTTAAAAAATATCTGAATTATTTTAAACTCAACGTTAATAAACATGTGATCATAACAAATTTCCTTGACTTTAAATCAAATTTCCATGAACAAACTGAAATCTCGGTATAAACATGAAACATTTAGAAATGTTGCGTATTGAGAGTGTACGCCGGCTTATATTTTGAACATATTTCTTTAAAAATCATATGAATTATTTTGAACTCGACGTAAATGAAATGTGATTATAACACATTTCCATGACTTTTCCAAAACTTTTGTGATTCTAGTTTTTTCCATGACTTTTCCAGGCCTGGAAATAAACATTTTAAAATGCCATGACTTTTCCAGGTTTTCCATGATGGCTGCAGACAGAAGACGGCATGGAGGAATCAGACGAGCGTCACCGCGAATAGAAACACGACCATCAGTCTGCAGTTACGCTACACCTACAATCCAGTTTAGTGTTTCTTTTGATTAGTTAATTGATATTCCAGTCGATTCAGTTTATTTTATATAGCCAAATATAAAAAAAATGTAGCTCAGAGGGCTTTACTATCTGTACACATACGACATCCCTGACCTTTGACCTTTCACATCGGATGAGGAACAACTCCCAAGAAATAGAAAAAGAACGGGGAAGAACCCTTGAGGAGAGCAACAGAGGAGGGTCTAAGTTTATTAGTTGCACATTTGGTGAAGATTGCTCCTGATGTTTGGCAGATATCGTTCGCCGTAAAAATCCAACGAGCTGAAAGGATTCCACCCGAGATGAGAAGGTAGTTCCCCAAAGTTACGACATGCATATGAACCGCAGCCAGTTGGATTCATGTCTCTGGAGACCAGGATCCAACATGAAGCTCATGGAAGAAGATGCTTGAGACATTTCAGTGGTGAAAACTTTGACCAACGCTGAAGTAAAAGTCTCATCAAGCTCAGCGCGTTGCATCCTGGGGGATTTGAACATTTCCGTTGTATTTAGACATGTCCTTAGAGGCTCGCCGTTAACATGGCCAACAATCACCTCCTTCAACTCACACGTATTTCAATCTGCTTCCTCTCCTCCACACATTCATTATTAATCCTCCTCCCATCCCACTCTCTCTCCAGAGCACCATCCATCCCTCCTTCCATCCCTCCACTCCGTCCTCCGTCCATTCATCTCCGTCGCAGCGTCTCCTTTCATTCATTGACTGAGCCGCTCGGCTCCGCGGTGTCACGTTACGCTCTCTGGAACTTCCAGATGTTTCCTCCGGAGCGCGGCTTTTCTCTCTCACCCCGGTGGAGAGACCATGTGGGCTTATGATCCGAGACCCGCATGACATCATCCCCCAGAGGGTCGTCAGGGCTCACAGCCCACTGCGTACGGCAGGGCTGGTGGACACGCACGCACACACACACACACACACACGCACACACACACACACACACACACACACACACACACACACACACACACACACACACACACACACACACACACACACACACACACACACACACACACACACACACACACACACACACACACACACACACACACACACACACACACACACACACACACACACACACACACACACACACACACACACACACACACAGTGTCTGTTACACACAACACACACACACATGCATATTGTGTCTGTTACACACAACACACACACAGTGTCTGTTACACACAATACACACAAACACGCATACTGTGTCTGTTACACACAACACACACACGCATACTGTGTCTGTTACACACAACACACACACACACACACATACTGTGTCTGTCACACACACTGTGTATGTTACACACACACACACACACTGTCTGTTACACACAACACACACACACATACAGTGTCTGTTACACACAACACACACACACACACAGTGTCTGTTACACACACACACACACACACACACACACACACACACACAACACACACACACATGCATATTGTGTCTGTTACACACAACACACACACACACTGTGTCTGTTACACACAACACACACACAGTGTCTGTTACACACAATACACACAAACACGCATACTGTGTCTGTTACACACAACACACACACGCATACTGTGTCTGTTACACACAACACACACACACACACACACATACTGTGTCTGTCACACACACTGTGTATGTTACACACACACACACACTGTCTGTTACACACAACACACACACACATACAGTGTCTGTTACACACAACACACACACACACACAGTGTCTGTTACACACAACACACACACACACACTGTCTGTTACACACAACACACACACACATACAGTGTCTGTTACACACAACACACACACACATACAGTGTCTGTTACACACAACACACACACACACACACACTGTGTCTGTTACACACAACACACACACACACATACAGTGTCTGTTACACACAACACACACACACACACACACTGTGTCTTTACACACACCACCCAGGGAGCAGCTGGGATGTGGATCACACGCCTCTGGAGGAAGTAATAACACACACACCCGAGGGTCAGATAATGACCTTCCTCCAGAATCAATAAGCAGCGTGATGGCGCTCCGCCTGCGACACGCTAACCTGAGGAAACTCTCCTACGACTCTCAAACATCACGCCGGCTTCCTTTTGCAAAGTCACTGAAGGCCAAAAATAAACGGTTCAAGGAAACAGGAGAACGAACGAGAAGCCAAGGAACAGGGAGGGAGGAGCAGGAGGACTCTTATCCTCCAAAAACACAGAACAGAGTAATAACTGTATCTCATTTTAATTAACATGCTTTGCATCATAAACAACCAACACTGCAACGGTAATAGTCTAATTATAGTTTTACGAAGTGGCAGTGCAATCTATTTGTGTTATGTTTACTGTGTTTTTAATAATAGATACTAAGGCTCTTAGCCAGGCTACCACTTAACAGACCAACACACACACACTAATCAGCACTGCCCACTTGTATAGATATAATTTTAATTAGCGGTACACGAATAGTAGAGTGCTTCTTGCTCCCTGCCGGCTCTTCATTAATTTATAGAAACCAATTGGAATTTGCTTTATGATAGTTTCAAGCTCACCGTTATTGTTTTATCCATCATGCTGATCAGGGGATTCCCAGAAGAATATAATGCCCTTAAACGATTAGTTTAGCACATTTGATTTCCTAGCTTAGCATTCGGACTGAGAGCAGGGCGGGGCCCCCGGCCTCCTCGGTGCGCACAGCAAACACAACGCAGAGCTTTCTTCAGTCCTTCAGAACGATGATGAAATGCCCGTTAAGTGTGGGTCAGGGCAGAAGATTCATCTAATTCTTAGTTGTGGGATGTTTTGTAAACACATCACTTGCCAAACAAAGGTGGAGAGGGAAAAGCATACAAGAGACACAATTACATGCTTAGGCGTGTTATTTCAAGAGCACAGCTAGCAGTGATTACCCCGAAGGTTTTCAAAATGCAATAGTGTCATTTAAACACCATCTAAAAAAAACACGCGTTTACACTGGCATTTGGTTAAATTAAATATTCTATGGCCTGCTTTTCATCTTCTCTGTTTATTATTTTAATGCACCATCTTTTACAGTGTCTTCGTAATAAGTGCAATATATATATATATATATATATATATATATATATATATATATATATATATACACATATATACATAAAGTATATATATTTTTTCTTTTAATATATATATTTTCTTTTAATATATATATATATATATATATATATATAACATGTTTTTTATTTCATTCCATTGAGATCACAGCGTATAACTATTTTATTTAAATGTTTGAAGAGTTGCAGCTGCACCTCACTATTCTTTAAAAATATGCTGATTCACTGTTTCCTGATATACTGAAATCATTCATGCAGACTGATACTGTGTGTGTGTGTGTGTTTTCATTGTCCTTTTCTGCTATATCATTTTTTTTTTTAAAAGGTAAAAAAAAATAATCTCTGCTCTTCTGTGGATTGACGCTCAGAGAAAAGAGCAAAAGAGCACCGGCTGCACGTCGGTGCGGACAAGGCCTCGGCGAGGGGCGAGTCCCGGTGCTGTCGACACGCCGCCTCTCTGGTTACAACACACAGATGTGTTCAAGCAACACACACTCCCCTTGATGTTGGGTTCCTCCATCGTTTGACAAACACACTCTGAAGTCTGAATATAAAAGAGTAAGACGAACAGGCAGAAATATAATCTACGTTTAAAAACCTGCCGAGTTCAGATCTCTTTCCTTCCTCCAAAAATATAATAACCCGAGGCCACGAAAAATCTCAACTAGTTCTGCCCCACCATCAAATGTTTTAGTGTTTTTTGTTCGGTCCTCTCCTCACATGCACAATAAATACAATGCAAATAGATATTATCTCACAGAAATATTCAGCCCTTGTGTCCTTGTTTCAATATCAGTCCTGCAGCTTTAGGAAGAATTACACAAGCATTCAATTAATCTAAAAATATCTCACATTGGGATTTTTAAATTGCAACCAAAATGCAAACGACATGAATAATTCTGAGGAAAATGTCTGTGTGAGTGTTTTGTGAAATTGTTCTATTGGTAAAGAGTGTGTGTGTGTGTGTGTGTGTGGGGGGGGGGGGGACCCCCCTCCTTAGCAGGATGACAAAGTGTGTGAGGTCAGAGGCGTTTTTCAGCTGAAAATAAGTGTCTAGACTCTGGAGTCTAGTCTGTCTGACTCATTGATCCTTTATCAGGTCAGAATCTACGGCGCTCTGATCCAATCCATGGCGCTGTCCGTGGTGCTGAAGAAGCCCCCCCACCCTCGCATTTAAAAAATACAGAACCGAGCCGCACCGGTTGACATGTGGCAGGTGAATAAAATAATGCATGTCAGTGTCGTTGGAACAATTTAACCAGGTCTGAAATCTCCCAGTCGACTCATATAAATTGTCTAATGACTAAATAGATTTGAATCATATTTTCTTACATCTATAGAAACACTGAAGTCATATAGATCCTAAATGTTGCTCTGATGCCATTATATGAATCAGAGTGGAAGGAGGAGGAGGGTCAGCCTCGCTCTGACTGACGGACGATCGCTCCAGTGAAACACGACAAGCGGACGCTTTCTTTCTTCTTTGGAAACTCGAGTCGGGTAACGCGGCATCGCGAGGAGGTCACCGTGAAGACGAGGCCCCGGGCGGGCGCCGCCACCGCTCCACCGCTCGCCGTACGACGCCAGTATGACGGATGGCGGGGCCTGGGAGAGCCACGGGGGAGGGGCCCGGTGCACAGATGTGGCGTTGCTACACCAAAGGAGACACGCGGAGGATCAGAGGCCATCAGCACTGAGCAGGTGGAGAGAGACCCGGAGGAGGACAACTATGCGTGCAGGGTTCTTACACATTTTGACCGATGGATTTCCATGACTTTTCCATGACTTTAAACCAAATTTCCATGACCAGATTGAAATCTCGGTAAAAACATGAACAATTTATAACATTTTACGTATTGAGAGCGTACGCCGGCTTATATTTTCAGCGTTTTTCTTTAAAAAACATGTTAATTATTTCAAACTCGGTGTAAATGAACATGTGATTATAACAAATTTCCATGACTTTTCCAAAACTTTTATGATTCTAGTTTTTTTCCATGACTTTTCCAGGCCTGGAAATGACCACTTTAAAATTCCATGACTTCTCCAGGTTTTCCATGACCGTACAAACCCTGCGCGTGGAGTAGTCCTCCTGTGTTTCCTCTGTCAAGACCTCACTGGGTCTTAGAGAACGACTCGAGACGGGCCTAAATTCACAAACTACACCTAAAAGAAAAGTGAACCCTAGGAAATAGAAGTGTAACGCTCTCTGCGCTGCAGGATGACACGAGGACGGAGTCCTCAGCGGACACTTCCCAGAACACGTCCACGAGTCTCCACTTTCTTCTTCTGTTTCTAAACAAGTTACAGTAATTAAAGGAGGCGGCGGCTCAAAGAAACGCTCATACGAGTGAAAATGTGATGACACCTGCAAAACAAGCGCTTCTGTGTTTGGAAAGCAGAAGCGGTGGCTGTGCACGCTCTCGTTAACCTCTGCAGCGTTCACTCTCCTTGTTTTGAGTCAATCTCCTCCCACTGAAAGCTTCTCTGAGATGGACTCCCTGTCACCCCGCCAGCAGCTTGTTTTTTGTCCCCCTCAGACCACCTCTGGGACACGTTCCCCTTTTGCCGCCATGTCTGCTCTGCTGCCTCCTCCTCCAGCCGTTTGGTGCCAGAGGTCACAAGAAAAACCTTAGCACACACAAAATATCTGTGGACACGATAGTGTGGTAGATATAAACTCCTAGAAATAAATGAGTATCCGCATTTGCAGAACTGCTTCTGAGATGAAGTTGGATGAAAGTGGCGGTTCGCTATACGTTTCATGGTTTAGGACACGGGGGGGGGACGGTGTGAATGGAGGCCTGTGTGTCTCAGGGCTTCAAGGTTTCTTCCACGTGGAAACGATTACACCGGAGCTCCACGGGGTCAAAGGGACGCTCCCGAAAATTACAAAATTGTAACAGAAAAGGGGAGACAAGTGACGAAGTGTGAAACCCATGCAGAATGCCTTTATGTGTTCAGCGTGTTTATACATGTGTGTGTGTGTGTGTGTGTGTGTGTGTGTGTGGCTTGACCTTCCCCAGAGGTTAAGACCCGCGTAAGCTGAAACGACGTGCAGTGTCGCACCTACGCGGGCGCTCTGTTTATTGGAAGCTCTTTTATGAGAGATATCAGTTTCTCTGTATGTGTGTGTGTGTGTGTGTGTGTGTGTGTGTGTGTGTGTGTGTGTGTGTGTGTGCGTGTGTGTGTAAAGTTTGGGGGATAAATTCGGCACTTATCTCACTATCATGTTTAGTTTTGACTTTGGGGGGCCACTTGTAGGAGGATTAGTTTTACAATAGACTACTCAAACACCACGAGAATAACAGTCAAACTTCTGATGGAGCATGTTAACTATTATTCACATTCACAGCCAAATACCAACACATGCAGTAAAGTCTACTGGATTGATCCTCTCGTCTTTGAACGACAGGGAAAGCTCAGCTTCACATTCGCGGTCGTCGAGCAGAAAGCGTTGGGCACAGGCGTCGTCTTGGCGACCCCAAAGTTTCCTTTAGTTTCCTCTCTCACTTCCTCGTCTGCATTGATGGCAGCAGACAGAACACCGTGACTCAACGATGACTCATCGCTTCTTTGGCAGAACCGGGCTGCGAGTCGGTGACAGTCTTCTTTAATAGACGTTATTTGCTAATTATACTGCGACAGACGAAGCGGCTCGAGTTCCTAGCAGCTCGGTGAGACTGTAGAGCTCCATGTCAATAGATCAAACAAAAAAAGTGGACACATTTTATATATTTTGACCTGATTATGGTGCTAGATGAAACTTCTGGGAATTATGGAAGTTCACAAGGTGTGTGTGCACCAAACTGCAAGATAATCCAGTAAAGATAAAACTCTGAACTACAAATAATCTGTAGGTCACAACAAGCAGGAGGATTCATCCTCTGGGAACTACGAATGTGTCTCTAAAAGAAAAGTAAAGTAAAAGTATTTTAAAGACACATTCCCGGTGGTGGAAAATTCAGCCTGGAGCGATGTGGTGGACGAGCTGACCGCCCAAGAAGTTATTCTAATTTGCACTCAACAGTTTGTCATTTAAAGATCCTGTGTGTAGGATGTATTGGGAGAAGTTACATGTATAATATTCAGAAATACGTTTTCATTAGTGTGAAAACGAACTGTAATGTTACTTTTTCCTTCCCTTAGGCTTAGAATGACTCCTTCAAATCTCTAAAGGGAGTCCACCATGTTCCTACTGTAGCCCAGGAGGGACAAACACCGGCTCTGGAGAGGGGCTCGGATTATTGTACGTTACCCGGCCTATTGAGAAGCTTGACTTGATGAACAAATAGTGGAAAAAAGGTCAAATGATTTCTTTCTTCAATGATATTTGTATGTTTCGTAACAGTCATCCTTTGAGGAACATCTTTAATTAGCTTCGCATTGAAAATGTGGAAGGTAATGTTTTGATCTTCGTGTATTTGTATGCGTGCGTGGGTGTTATTCGCCTAAGTATAAAAGTATTAAACCGAATCGCATGAAATTTAGTGGGATGATTGGGTATTATCCGGGGACCAATCGATCAGGTCAAAGTCATGAAAAGGTCATAATCTTCTTTTTACCATAGCGCGGTAAATTTTGTATCCAATTGGCAACTAATGCCAACATGTTCATAATTCAATGCCCAATCTTGTGATATGTGAAGGTATGCGCTCTACCGAGTGCCCCTTCTAGTTTGATTATGTTGTAATTTTCTGCTAATCACAGATGAAGTGGCTTACAAATTTCTAAATGACCAACTAAATCCAAATAATTGAAGTGATGCAGAAACGAGAGATAAAAAAATGTGTCTGTAAAAAAGGGTTAAATCTGTTGTTCAGAGCGGCTTACACAAGTAGCATCACGCCCCGGGGCCTCCGGTTCCGATCCGACCGGGCCCTTTGCTTCTCCGGGAACATCTCTCACTTGGCAGGTGCGAGTTTCATCGTTGCCACATGCCGCCGCTGCACATCTGTAGAGGGCTGAGGCGGCGGCGAATGGACCCGAGGCGCGTGGGCGGGCTTTGTGGTTTCACGGGCTCGAGGGTGAACTTGCGGCGCTTCCTTTGAGTCGAGGAGACAGACGCTCTTGTGCCGTGTGTCGATCCACAGGAGAGAACTTCCTGTCAGATTCACGACGCGTTGACAGCAGCTATTTCTGCTAAATGTTAAGCATTTTAAGTTAAACACACACGTTCTATGTCTATTATGTACAAAACCCTCTCATATCTTCACACAACCATAACTAGGAGACTGACGACTTTGAAATGTGTGGACTCGCTGATGTTTTCTAAAATGTCAGAAGTGGAGGTTTCTGGGACCTTCCAACTGATTTCCTACTCGCCCAAATATAGCCGGGATGTCCTCAATTCATGACAACGCTGTGACTTCTCATAGTAAGCTTATTATGGTACTTTTGTAGTTTGACTATGTTGAGGAAATGTTACTTTCTGTATTCTTGTTGTTCTTAGTTTGTACTCTAGGTTGAAATGCACTTATTGTAAGTCCCTTTGGATAAAAGCGTCTGCTAAATGACATGTGATGTAATGTAATAAGCAGACCTTCTGAGTTTCAGTTCATTGGTTGCAGTCAGAGTCTTTTACCTCGAGGTGTCCCTCCTTCAGGACCCAGGTAACGGATACAACCTAAACGAGTAACTGTCCCATCACGACATCATCACACGCCTTATATGAACACTGATTTCTTTCAGGAAGCGTTGCATGCGACTCGCTGTTGGACGTCCTCTCGGTCACAGCGTGTCCCGTGGTCAGGCGCCACGTGTAAACGATGAGATAAGTGAGACTGTGCACACCTCCAGAGGCGTGAGAAGTGTGAAACCCTGCACCTCCACCACAGCAGATAACACGGTAAACAAACTGCTGAGCAAAACGTTTCCAAGAAGAAACTAGCTGTTAAATCCTGACATCTCTGCACAGAATCCACTTTCTAGTTTTTATTAAACCCCCAAAAGGGGTTTGTATTGAACTGAGCAGGACCTTCGACTGACGGACAACATGAGTGTGTTCACAATCTGAAAATAATATCATTAGATTCTTCAAATGTATTTGTACTTCTTAAGAATGCTGAAGCTTTGCAGGGCATGTTGAGCATGTTAAACGCAAGGAGCGGAGTCTGATGGGGATATTAGTTTTGAAAGTATTTTGATCATAAAAGCAAAATGTTGAATGTTGACCTGACGCTAATAAGAAAGTTAAGGGATCGGGATAGTCAGCAGGATTCATCCTCTTCCAGTCTTTTAGTTGAAGAGGAAAATATTATGATGACGGCAAAGACAACTGAAGGCAAAGAAAATAAGTTGATTTCTTCTCACACCTTCGAAGTCATCAATGGTTTCAGAGAATAGTTATACTTAAAGCCCCACTATGTAGTTGTTCCCTTGTAGCGCCCCCTTCAGGTATTTAACGTGTACTTCAGTGTGGTAAATACCCAGTTACATAGATCAGGTGTCTGAACCTCTGGCTCTGAGCCATATGTGGCTCTTCAGGTGACGCATATGGCTCTTTTGAGTTTGAGTTAAAAAAAAAAAAAATCTCCTCCGCCCCCTGTAACTTTCTCTCTCCTCCAGATGACAGCAGCAGTAATGTCAGGTCCCTTTCTTAAAGACGTCTTTGTTCTTTTATTAAACTAAAGGTCTGTTATTGGTCGTCTCCACAGCAGCATGTCTCTCTGTCTCTACGTCGCGTAGCGGAGACAATAAAAAGTCCCCTGTGAGGTGGACTGGACTATGTGACGCTGGTCATCATGACAGAAAGCAGGTGGAAGTACATCAGGGTACTACCGGCTGCGACCGGGCGGCTACAAAATCTTACGTTCACGATTTTTCTCCCCACAGACCCCCGATGGCAGTGGCGGAGGCGCACATCGCCATATTAAAAGTCATTGTAGCGGCACAATTTCTTTCAAGCTTTTATTTGAAGGTAGGAAATGTTACATAGTGTCGCTTTAAGTGTTTTTCTTTTAATGAGGACGCTAAAAGTGAAACCATCAACGATGCAGAATAAAGTCAGAGCTTGATTACATACCGATCCAGTGAATCTGCCAGCAGTCCGTTTATGTCAAATTACTGCTGATTGCTGCAACAAGGGAGTGAGCTGATAGAAGTGATAGTAGAGCAGCAGAAAGGGAGAGGAGATACTGAGAATGAAGGAGACGGCCGGGCGCACTACTCAAGGCTTACACGTGACATTCAGAGCTTGCCTGTCTGAATACTGACCTTGCAGCTTCCAGTGAACCAACCGTCACTCTGCTCACCGACAGCAGCATCAACACGCACGAAAGTGTAGGAAGGAGAAGAATGGACAAATCTGAGAATCTGCGGGAGTCCTTGGAGGAATGTTGAGGAATCTAAATCAGTGTGTGCTTCACTAGCCCTCCACCCCTTCTCTCCATCTCTGTAGCAGACAGTTACAAAGAAGTCAAGTACATTCCTCAGCAAGGGGAACATGTTGGCTATATTATAGCTGAATAGGCATATTCTAGTGTTTTAAAGAAGCACATAAACTCCTAAATGTCTTCTGGCTGTTTGTCATATTTGACAAAGAAGCGTCTCATGGCGTGTGAGCTTGAATCAAAGAGACGAAGAGAGGCAGAAAGTCCAGAGTTATTGCTTGTGTAACTTATTAAGAACGAAAAATAATAACATATTTATATGATTATTAAAGTCATGTTTTTAGTCTCATCTCAGTAAACTAAATCTGTTTTTTGGACATTATATTGGTTAAAACAAGCAACTTTTTAATGTCATCTCGGTTTTTATAGTTAAATATGACAAGCAATGTCCCTACATTCAAATATTAGATAGTTTTAACCTCTCCAATGGGAGGATTTGTCTATTTGTTCTGTTTTGTGTCAGCATAAACTAAACATTTTCGCTTATTATTAGGTCTGACGGCAAACACACTGAAAGACAATTCCCATCAGAGCTCCCACGAGCCGAAGATGACGTCTTTTTATCCGTTTCTAGACCGACATGATGTCAGTCTGGGGAGCCGTAACGTCCGTTTTACCACGATAACCATGAGTCGCAGAGCGAGTCTCTGGCATAGGTGTTCTCGCTGCTCGTGTCCTTAGTGCGCTCAGTCACTCCGGTCGGACGCACACTGATGGAAGCCAGATGGCCCTCTCCTCCTCCTCCGCAGTACCAAACTCAAACCACCTGTAGCCCCATCTCCGTGAGGAATTCATAGAGATTAAATGCTGCCACTAGAAGAACCACATGTGGGCCTCCGAGGCAGGCAGAGGCCGCTCCGATAGCACAACACGGATCTCCTATGGACTCCGACCAGATAGCTTCTACCCCTAGTAACATGCAGGCTGAGGTCATACCCCAACAGCTCATCTGACGACATGCCTAGACCAGTAGGAGGGTGCAGGATGGGGCCAGAGAGACAACGGTGAGTAAACCAGTGACGATAACGATGCATGTGAGCTTCTCCATCCCCATCTCTAACTCAATTCTCTAATGAACATCACAAGCCATCTATCGCACGTAAGCACAGGAATCAGAGGGAGTGAAGAGAGGCTTGCACTGTTTAGTTTGCTCTCTCTGGGTTTCACCTCCTCCAAAATCAGAGGGGCATGGCTCAACTTTTGCCGGGACTTCCCATCACGTCTGGACCACTTGGTACATGACCTCAGGAGTTAATTTTAATTCACTTCTGCTGCTCTGGAGCTGAACCTGAGAGCCCACAGCACCACCGGTGGGACTCCACAATACCAACACAGATATCCATTAGAGCCTTAATGCCTCTTAAGACCAGATTCATTTCACTTTTCACCTTTCGAAAAACTCTAATCTGATTATCGCAGATGAACTGCAGACGTGTTTGCGCAGACACAACACAACTTGTACTTATTCCCAGCCACGCAGGCTCGACAGTGGTGGCGTGTAAACACACTGGCATGCGCAACATCAAATTAGAGCCGCGCAGACAGGCGGTAGCGACTCGATTACAGGAGGCAGCGCCACGCTTCTGTTGCACGAAGCAGCGATGAAGAGCTCCGCGGTCACGATACAAGACAACTTGGGCACTGCGGAAAGTATTTTGGGGGTAGTTTTACCTTTTTTTTCTTTAATGAGCGCGCAGTCAACGCGGGAGTGACGCGCCTGATGGACGCTTTCTGTCGCTCAGTTGTCAATTAGGCTGATTGCAAGCAGCTGGTCCAGCGTGTGCCCAAAAGATGCGTTTGGAGTCCTTGGCCGCGGTCGAAAACGCGCATTTCACTCATTATTCTCCCTGACTATCAGCGCACATGCATTATTTCATTTTGTGTAGTTTACTCACCAACAAATGCCGCCGTTGTCAAAGTGAAAGGTCTTGTCCCCGGCATCCCGGCGCAGTAGAGATGTCCCGTATACAGCTTCACTTATCCCCCCCTCCCTCCCTCCCTCCCACCCCTCCCGGACTTTTCCGCCCGGGCGTTCAGATTAAACAGGAGGTCCTCAAAGAAGTCAAATCTTTGAAATGGCTATAAGAAGAGTGCACGCGGCATTTCCTGTGCGGCAGCATCCACGGTCCCCGTTTTCAAACTGCACTCCGCCGCTCGGGATGAGCTCTGTTCCATTGCGCGTCACCTCTGCTGAGAGGAGCGGGGCATGGCAAGAAACAGGGAGGAGGAAGAATGAAGAAGAGGAGGAGGAGGAGGAGGAGGAGGCTGGTGGTGGGAGCTCACTCATGCATATAACCCTATAAGTTACGTTTGCGGGGGCCATGACCATGGGAAAATATTCGCAGTGATATCTGCAGACCAGAAGACGAACTAACAGGCGTTACGCAATCGGACCAGAATACATACAGAGCACATGTGGCAGCTGATTAGTCACTTGAATGCCTTTATATGAATTTAAACACGGATGTGGTTATTATATTAGCATTAAAGTCCAATTACATCTGCATGTGGCTGTCAGATAGTGTTATCCCGTGCAACACACATCTGGCAAATGTGTGTGAACATATTTTTTACGTGGAAGAAAAACACTTCTAGTCTAAACACATATTTATAATCATAACAAATAAAACTGAATGGCAGTAAAGCTCAAGTGGAAATCAGTGACACGTAACGAACTTTAGAGCAAATCTCCAACAGTGTTGGTGTAACATTAATACACAATTTGCTCTCGTGCACTCCCCCCTCCATGTCGTTTCCCAAAGGGTCCACTCTCATTTACCAGCTGTGGTATTCGTGTTGAAAGTTGGGGCCACATCTGTGTTAGCAGCACCTGAAAGATGTTTTTTTTTAAATCGGTCAGTTTAAAAACCTAATTTAAAGCTTTTATCTATGCATACAGAATGGATTATATATGCAGTACAACCTTTTATAATGTAAAAGAAGATTTATATTCCAATGTGTCATAAGTACAATACGTTTACAATAAAAGTGTAATTGTAAATACTGTTTATTTAGGTAAAAATGATGCCTTTGGTTCTTCGGGTATCTTTTTGTGTTAAGAGCGTACAGTGGACATCTCTACTGACAATTAATTACACAGTTGCAGAAAACTCATGCATTTTGAAAAGCTGTTATGTATTCAATCAATGGTGTCTTTACACTGAAGCAAATATCTAAATAACAGTTTTCAGGCGGAATACGTGAGTGACAGATGTGTCCAGCTGCTTGACTCCCAGCATGTAGCTCGGTTATTGAGCCGGTCCCAACGAGCCGCTGAGGCCCTGATGATTTACACAGTTACAAAAGGTGCAGGGTTACAAATAGTCGAGACAAGTAGGGGCAATTCCAGAAACCCACAGCTGGAGGGGATGCAAAAAGTCCCAGTGAGATTATCAGGATTATTATCGAGAGGGTGGTGGACGAAATGTGTTCAGGGGAGGTCAGATCTCCACTGATTACAAGCTAGGACTATGTTATCCTCTGCAGTAACAGTATTGTACCTACTTAGAACGAGGGGTTTAACTTTAAAACAACACCCTGTGCAGTATTTTCACAGTCCTCTCCGGCATCCTGTAATAGAGCGGTGAAGTTATCTGAAGAGTGGCCATTTTGGTGTCATTATAATCATCTGGAAATAGTTCACGTGTAGGATATACAAATCCACTGATGAAAATATCCTTGTGGTGATTTATGCGTTTAGGGAACCACATCATGGCATTCTAACAACCGGCGTTATGTCTTCTGACAACGCAAACCATTTCAGAAGAACTATGGTCAACATATATCCTGAGCATTTCTACAACCACCATGTGCATACTGGAAATACTCTGTCTGTGGCTATTCTACATTATTTTCTTATCATTGTAGTGTTTTTGTCTGACTGATCATTGATATTTTACATTACGGTGGTTGTTCACCTGGGAACAATGATAACATCTGAATATGCACGCATGGTTGCATCATGCTTTTCAGTTATAGATCACCTGCTGCAATTCACCATCATTTTGAGATATGGCTATAATGATAAAAAGTGCAGCTTTGTAGCTACCATTAGATGACAACATACCTCGTTTGTCCGATATAGTGTTTTATTATTATCAGAAGGAAAACATAATGTATCTGTGCCTTCATAAAACGTTTAAAAATCTGAAAAAAAATCTGTTTTATGATGTTACAACAACATAAACATTGATTTGGCTCAGAAAAATCTAAGTTTGGATGAAAATGACATGAAGACCCTCTGAATTATGGCTACAATAATAAATACGGACTCATGAAACAATGTTGATTATGCTTTTAAAAAGAAAAACAACAGTCACTGGAAACCAACAGAAATCGACTGGGTTTGTCACCTGAAAGTAATTTTATGTTACTGAAACTATTATTGACGTCCAAAATTATCGCAGGAGCGAAGAATACTGTGCAGACTTTTCCTTTTTTCAATCTCTTTTTCAACCTTTTTATATATTTTGCTGCTTGAAATGTCCTTTTTTATTCACAAACTCTTCTGCAGGATAGTGTCCAACGTTATCCTCCTCCGTTTCTGTGTGTGTATATTATAAATGTCACAAACACGACAGATTTCAAACACAAAGATCATTTTGTCAGCTAGCATGCACGGGTTATTTACTCTTCATTGGGTATATCCTGTTGAAACCTTCCTTCCTCATTATAACGCGACACACACTTCACATGTACACAAAGACACACACACGTGTATCAGACAGGATCTCCCTGTTGCAGGAGTCCTTCCTGTCTTCAGCCCTGCAGATATCTAACCGAGACGCAGGAAGACTGATTAGTTTCTATGTATTTCCTCAATAGAAGATACCCTTCCCCACCCACGTCCCCTCTTCCTCATCCTCTCACACACCTCGGCCCACTCATATGTTTTTTGTCACGACTCAGAAGGCAGGACCCAACAGCACGACTCAAGGTTTAGAGCAAAAAAAGGTTTCTATCGAAAACAGAAAATCACAGCTATGCTGGCAAAAACAAGAACAAAGTACAAAGACAAAATCTCAACTACGTTGGATAAAACCAACCAGGGACGAAAAACTAGTCAAACGAGAACGATTCAGACCAGACAGGAGACGAGACGATCTGACACGAGACACAGGTAGACACAGACTTGAATACATGAGGACATGAGGAACAGGTGGACACAATCAGGGTGGAGCAGTAACACAGTAATGAGGAAACACTGGGGCAGGAAATAAAGTATCTGAAACAAAAGAGGACAGTTACTACAAAATAAAAGCGGACATGGAAAACAGGACTAAAACTTAAACTTAACATAAACGACGAGATATGACATTATTTCCCTGTAACATGGTATAGAAAGCGTAGAAACGGGGCTCCATGTTTGGGTTTTGAACCTCTCCACAGTTTCCTGCTCTGCCTCCGACATGTGGATTCCTCTATTAGCCGTGGACGTCTATTATAATGTGTTTTTCTTCTCTCTAGTCCTTTAACCGTCCGTGTAAAAGCAGGACAGAGAGCAGTAGGACCGACCAGACAAGGCTCTTAGGGTCCCTCATGAATCAAAGGCCTATAAATTCAATTCAATACTTTCTTTGAACCGATACTCTACAAACATTCATACCCTCCAATTATTTTAGCGTTTCTGAGCTGCATTTTGCGGTGTAAAGCACTTTATGGTAATGAAGACAAACGGTGTATCCCAGGCTCAGTAAATCCCTTTAAGTGAAGGAAATGAGCTCGGTGGATACAGTCTGACAGACAATAATTATTTGCAGTCTTAGTCAATCATTGGGTCGCGCTAAAGCCGAGCCGGAGACCCTCCTTCCCCTCCTGAGAAAGCTATTTACAGCGAGCATCCAAGGAATCTGTAATGCACACAAGAGGATAGTGCCTCCATGGCCGCTCACAGTAAACATGTACTATGTTTGGTATTCTCTGGTAATGCAGGGAATTATCATCCCACGACTGGAAATTTGAGATGATATTTATCTAATATCTGTCGGCACAAATGAGCCGTTAAAGGGGAACTACTGCGAATTACTCCCATGAAGTGGAGGCACTCCCGAGAGACGGATTAAAGCTGCACTTATGAATATTATTATACTATCAATATTCTGATGATAACGCGGTTTATGCTGCTGAAGGTGTAAATAGGCAACTGTTTGCTAACGTTTGCCACAACAACTTAAGAACTAAAAGCTCTTTGTTTACAGCCTATTCCACAAAGTGGCCAACAAATGTATTAATGCAGCTTGCACTTTGTTTGTTTTTAAAGTCGGAGGACGAGTCGTCCTGACCTTTCGTCCATAATATCCGGCTTTTAAAACCCTGGATGTCCTTTATCCCATAATACAACCGTAGTCCCTTCCTGTCTGGGGCATGCGGGTGTGTGTTAGGCCGGTGTGTAACACGGCTTCTCCTTCCCCGTTAGAGAACCTTCATACACCTTCTAGAGCCAAATTAATGTTGTTGATGTTGGTGGAAAGCGAGCGTGGCTTCGGCGTACTGGGGATGAACTTCCGGGGAAAAGGAGCTGTCAGTGGAGTGTGAAGGAAAGCAGGTCCATCCTCACTGATTCCACTTTGATGAGCGCAGCATTTGGCCGTGTTTTGAACTCAAACATTAGCCAGACCCAGGAGAGAGAATGGAAATAAATATCTTTGAGTGTAGCCCCCCCCCCCCCCCCCAATGGCCTGAACCCTTTCTGATTCACCGGGTTCACGATGCTTTCTTTTATTTGCTCTTCAATAAACAAAATGTTTGGACAGCCGTCAACAAACAGGAAACGCGTCATAATAAAAAGCAGATGGAAACTAAATTGTAGATCTGTGCTCTGCTATACAAGGCCTTGTATCAGACCACATGGGTTCATGGTTCACTGTCCTTCACATGAAAACACTGGTGCAGCCACGACATTTAAACATGTAAACATTTGGTTTTGATAGAAATTATTTTATTTATGAAACTCCACAAAGGGTAAAGCCAAGATAATTAGAGGCTATGCATTTGCAAGAAATGCTCAAAAAGCCAGTTTGAGATGGTGAATCCTGTATTGTATCTTCGAGAAACCCAAATCCGACTGGGATGCCTTCGAGGAGGCATGGGAGTAGAAATATACGCACTATCTTCAAAGTCCGACTGGTCAGCCAAAAAACACAGTCGGACACATGTTGACAGCGATCAGAGGTCTCGTCAGTCTCCTCCTCTCTGGGTCTTCTGTTCCCGTTTCCCGGAGCTTCACTTCACCGGGCCGAGGGCCGCCGCGGGGTCGCGACCCCTTTGACCCTGTCAACACTGAGTCAGCGTGTCGGTTACAGGCCCCACAGACACACTGGGCCCCTCTGCCCTTCATAATAAAAGTAGTGAAACCGTCATCTCTGCTGAGAATAGTCTGGCATCACACTTAATAACTTATTTTTGTTACATGCATTCCGGCCTTTTGAAAATTACATTTCAATCTGAAAAAATTCACTTTTTTGAGAATATAAAAAAGTGTAGTTTTTTTTGCAGAATGATATTTGTTAAGGAAACCCAATAGATACAAAATAAATACAAACAAATACAAAAAAGAAGATTACACAAAGTGCATAAGAGAGGTTCTCCCCACTTTTCCTGGATCATTTTTGAGGTTTTTGCACTTGGCCATCGATTTTATATTTGACATGTGATGAATGACCTCAAACAGAGGCTGTGAGACGTACAACCTGTACCTGATGTTTACTCATACAAGCTGCAATATTACTTTTTCACCACTTTAGTCCAAAAGGAAATACCTCTTCTTCACTTCCCCGGGAGTCGACGAGCAACAAGCGAGTTCTGGAGGACGCCGGCGTTCTGTCATGTCATGCTACTTGTCGAGAACCGATACCTCGTGGTATTGCGCATGCGCCGAGTCGATTTTCCGAGTTTTTTTGACACGCCCGTAATGTTTTGCCACCCTGTCGATGCACGTCTGATAATGGGGAGTGACATCATCAAAATCCAGATTATTCCCCTAGTTAAAAGTACATTCAGCATGTATATTGTACAGGTAGTAATACTATGTAGTAATGACATGTAGATTAATGAGTGATAAGCAGTTGCTATTTCTTTTGTGTCAACAACAAAGTTATTGTAAACATGAGTTTGTTCACATTATCATAATAAAGCACTGGTTTATTATTAGGGTATTTATTGTTGTAGATGAACACTTTAACAGTGAAAAGTGAAACATTGAACTTTGAAAGAAAAGCATATTGTGATAGTACACTAACATCCTATCAGATAGGGCAGCATGAATCGATACACACCTATCGGTTTATGCAGCGGTAGCTAATTCTGACAAGGCAGCAACAAATGACAGAACACCGGCTCCCTCCGCTTTCCAACAGGCCACGCCCCCACAAACAGCGCCCCCAGCAGGCCGTGTCCCGCGGGTACGCTCCTAGTTTAGTTAAATACAGTTGTTAAACACTTTGGTGAAACCCCGACACAGTAAGACCGTGCCCGGGTAGAGCGGCGAGCGCGGCGGTGGACTCTGGTTCCTTCCGGCGTCCTCGGACAACACTCAGTAGCATTGTTGTGGAAGTAGAGTCAAACGTCGGAGGCCATTCTGAGTAGGACTGCGGAACAATGACAGGAATGGGAATTTTTGTCAAAGCCTGTCCTCACACACTGGGGTCAGAAGTCAAGAAGTTTGACGGGGCTTCGCTCCGCGGATCGTCTAGAGAAGGAGACGAGGCCGGACCGTGGTCACTCTCTGCCGGCGGTTTCACACCAAATGTATTCTCAACATGTTACAGCCTGCGACCTTTGAACTGCTGTAATGACTCCCCTCCCCCTCCCTGTTGGACAGACATGCGCACATGAATATCAACAGGCACACACACACATGTGCACACACACATGTGCACAGTTGTTTCCAGCATGTGGCTCTGCATTCTTGGCCTGTCACATGGCCGTTGTGATGGGAGGATATCGTATTCTGGCCCAGTGATTTCTTGGCGTGACATCTGACACGACAACGTCGTCGACGCGGGAGGAGACGTGGGTGGGGGAGGGGGGGGGGAGCGGGCGGGGTCACGCAAGGTCGACGTTATGTTCACAATTAAGCAGAAGAAAGAGTTTCGGCTCGGTTCGGCTTTTTGAACCTGGCGTAAGCTGACCTCTGACCCCCTCCCCCAAGGCAGTGACCTCTGTAGAAGTAGACGGTGGCTTTCTAGTAATCCACCTTTCTGAACCTGCCAGCTTATACAAGATGGACACGGAGCTCAACCTGTGTTTCACACGAAGAATTCAGTATAACAGTGAGCTGTCATTTGACACTCACTTACGGTGTTTAATTAACAAATGTTAATTGAGATGTTGCACAAACGCCACAGCAGATGCAAGATCCTTTTCAAGGAGTCAAAATAGAAGAAAAAACAATGTCTGAATTCCAATTAGCTGCTTGAGTTTCAGGGTCTTGTTATTGTGCATGCCGGCTCGCTGTCATCACTTTTATAGCACAGAGGCGCCGCTAACGTTATTAGCACCACCTGTGCTTTTCCTAGTCCATGCCTGTTTAATGATTGTTTAATGACGACTTTAAGAGTTGGTTGAAATACAGAAGAGAGAGAAATGTTCAGGTGGTGGTTGTGAAACCGGCAGCGAGGCTCACAAAACTATAGAGATGGGACATAAAAGATGGACCTCTGGAGTGATGAAGAGAAGATGTAGAGGGTTTATAACTCGGATATTACCAACATTAGCCAGAGTTTAAAGTATAGGTTCATTTGTTTCACATGTATATTGAAATGTTTCGCTGTAATTGCTCATCCTCTTTATTCTGGCAGACAATAAATGGGTATTTCCAATATCAGAGATGGGAGACAAATTCTGAGATTCTCAATAAGTGAAAAAAGATTAGTATACGTAAAGTAGCCGCCGTCTGAGTTGGTTGAATCAAATGTGTATTTTCTTAAAGGCACAGTGTGTGATTCATGCTGAGCTGCAGTGCAGAGTCAAAATAGAGATTTTAGCAGTAAAAATAACTTAAATTTGGAAGATATCCACTTGAGTTGACTAATTCAGACCACTGAGGCCTCATATGAGCTGAAGTGATGTATTAATACACACATCTAAGTGTGTGTGTGTGTGTGGGGGGGGTCATGTATAGAAGGGACAATATAGACAGGTGCAAAGATAACAGCGACGAGCAACTCTTGAAATGTGTTTTAATTTGAGCATTTAGCAAAACAAATAAGATGAACCTGGTCACACATCTTGATTTTATCTGGAAACGTAGAATCTGTTTTAAAGACAGCTTAATTATACAGTAAATATAAAATGTAATATGCTCTTTTACTCACAAAGATATACAGTAACATGCCGTGTTCTTTTGGTTATCATCATCGAGTTGTTGGTATTTCCCCTCATATGGTTTCAGTGTAATGTTATAGCTAGTGTATAAGGTATGCTCCTGACTTTTATGACACTTCTGTTCCTGCTAACTCAGTGTGTCCATCTGATTCAAATAACAGGGGAGAGATGTGTTTACCAGTTGGCTGTCACAGTTAGTAAAAGCTGAAATAGTCGTAAAACACGCCCCCATCAGGAACTCTACCCCATGTGCAGCAGTGAGGAGATTCAGTTACTGCCTGAGGAAAACATCCTGCAGGGAAAGTGACGCTTTGCAATGATTTTTGTGTTTATGAACACCTGTGTGGTAACTGAGGAGTAGTTTATTTTTGACACATTTAGTTTGGGTCGTCGTCGGCTGTGTTTCATGGGATGAGAGGTCCCGGGTTTGATCCTCTGACTATATCTGGATTAAAACACAGATTTGTTCTTCAGTGGCACTTAAATAGCTCTTATTATGGTATTACTATGGTATTACTATGTTATTACTTATGGTACTTTTGTAGTTTGACTATGTTGAGGAAATGTTACTTTCTGTATTCTTGTTCTTAGTTTGTATTCTAGGTTGATCCACTTATTGTAAGTCGCTTTGGATAAAAGCGTCTGCTAAATGACATGTAATTTAATCCTCGCTCTGCCCATAGTTGCGCGTCGAAGCGCCCTTGAGCAAGACACTGAACCCCCAGGTGCTTCACTGCTCCTTAATAACTGACGATGGCTCAAATGCAGGGATGAATTTCCCCAGGGGGAACAATAAAAGTGTACATTTCTTTCTTTTCTCGGCAGGTCTCCCGTGGTGAATATGAATCGAGGGCTGAGAAGGACACAAGTGGACCCGGTCGGGCCCTCGGGAGGCCGACTCTCCTCGAGGTGTGCGTGTGCATCTCTGTGGGAGTATCATGGACGTGTCTGCTCTTGTGCGTTTGACCCTTCGGTGGTCCGGCTCCCCGTGAGTAACCAGATGATGACGAAGATCATAAGGGTCTCCCTGCTCCTCATCGTGTTCCCTTTGACTTGACTTTTTCAACCGCAACTTTTTTCAGGGCGCCGAACATCAATTGGCCCCTGACCACAACTAACGAAGAGCACAAGAAGTCATCTGGTCCGGATTATTAGCTCGCAGCGGCTGATTCGGCAGTGAACCGGAGTATGTTCAACACTAAGGGACCTTTTACATGGCTTTTAGTGGGGAAAGACGTATTCACAGCTTTTACTTCATTAAAATTAGTAATACAACTGTGTAAAAGTGTAAGTAAAGGTTCTGCAATGCAGCTATGCTCAGGAAAGTACCAAAAGGAAAGGCGCAATATTTCACGGGATAGAAGTATAAAATAGGAAAGAAATTAAAAGCATTCAAATGAAACCTCAAAGAACAGTATTTAAAGCAACACTATTTAACAATTGTACCTTAAAATAACAGCTTGAAAAAAATGGTGCCGCTACAATGACTTTTAATATCCTTGGACCTGCTTTCTGTCATGATGACCAGCGTCACATAGTCCAGTCCACCTCACAGGGGACTTTTTATTGTCTCCGCTACGCGACGTAGAGACAGAGAGACATGCTGCTGTGGAGACGACCAATAACAGACCTTTAGTTTAATAAAAGAACAAAGACGTCTTTAAGAAAGGGACCTGACATTACTGCTGCTGTCATCTGGAGGAGAGAGAAAGTTACAGGGGGGCGGAGGAGGTTATTATTTAACTCAAACTCAAAAGAGACATATGCGTCACCGGAAGAGCCACATATGGCTCAGAGCCAGAGGTTCAGACACCTGATCTATCGTAACTGGGTATTTACCACACTGAAGTACATGTTAAATACCTGAAGGGGGCGCTACAAGGGAAAAACTACATAGTGGGGCTTTAAGTATTTAGTCTCCACCACTGGTTGTTTTGCCTTAACCGTATGAAGAGGTGTCTGGACCTCTTCCATCACTTCTGATGAGCAAATACAACACATGGTCCCTATGTGAGCTGCTGGTCCAGCTGCTGCTCCTGGTACCTCATCAGAAGTTTCCTCACTGGTCTTCTGTCAGCTCGGTGCTTGTATGGTACTCATAATGGACGCTGACACAGTGATAGATGGGATTGTGCATACCGTAGATGTGTGTATATGTGCAAATATAAACGAGGTCACACGTGTGACTGCACTACGCCTGTGTGTGTGTGTGTGTGTGTGTGTGTGTTACAGCTGGGTTTCAAATCCTCTGGGGGGTCCCATTGTTAGAGGCTTCCTGCAGAAATATACCAGGGGGAACAGAGGAAAGGGAGGATCACTCAAATCTGAGGCCTCAATAGAAAACGAACATTTCGGTTGCAAAAATAATGACGACTATTACTTTGTACAATACAAAATAAGAAAGAGTCTCACGGTATATACCGCTCTAACCCTAAAACATGCATACAGTCTTTTTTTCTATGAAAAATAAGATATTCAACTTTCCTCTCCTGAAATTCATACAAGAAATGAAATAAATCCGTTTGTTTTTGCTGCCATACTCCCTGTTAGCAGCGGAATACACTGCAACCCCAATAGTGACGACATAATATAACCTTTAAACCGCATTCAAAGTTAGCTAAGCCGATGATTGTCGGCCTAACATTCACTCTCTTGTAGCTCTGTTTTGGTCTCCGCCAACTCCTCAATGGATGCTGCAGCCACCACTCTGAGAGCGGTCTGCTAAATAATGACCTGAACCTCATGAGAAGAGGTTTAACGGTTGCAAGCAAACATAAATGTTAAACGAGTTTACTCCGACGGATTAAAACGGGTCTTTCAAGGTTCATGTGTTCTGCATCCGGCTGGTCCTGAGACAATGACTTCATTCAGCCGCACGCACACGATGAAAGACTTCAGTCCATCCACTCATCCGTGGACGCCATCCAAGGCCTTCGATACGTGTATTCAGACCCCCGCTGTGAAGTAGAATGACTCGTCGGTGTGTTGCATTATGAGCTGTGGATGCATTGCCTCATTGTTATGGGGAGTTCCTGGAGCTGTTGAAGCAGATGTTGAAACAGACATTATTTTCTTGCTTTCTATCACCTCATTTTTCTTTCTTACTGTTTTCTTACCGTTGCCGGTGTGTATGGCACACATACACACACAAACACACACACTTATTCACCCCACCGGGCCTCTGAGCCAGCATGTCCTTGGAACATGCACGCAGCTTCTGTTGCACACCAGTTCACGAAAAGAGATATTTACAGATGTGACCTTTTTATTCTCTAATTATAACTTCTCTAGTTCGGCCTCTTTCTGATTATTATAACAAGCTGCGAGAAAACTGATCTTCGTTTTTTGAGCTGGCTACATACAACGTGATCCCAAAAAATTGTGATTCTGCCTTTTCTCAGCCTTGTCGTAAGTCACCGGGGGGCTTTCGGATATCACGAGCTATTAAATATAATTGTATTTTCTCTGCCATTATTCCGCGGTGAGACGCGGCGTTGCGTCCAATCGAGAGACGCCGCGATTCACTTACTGCAGCGCGATGGTGAGTGACTCCCCTCGTTGTCTCTGTGGGGGTGTCGTCGTAAAAAGAGTGTGTATACGTGTGTGTGTGTGTTCATATGGATGGGGCACTGTGGGTCAACCCTCTGCCCACTCCAGAGACAGGAAATGGCTCCAGTATGGTCCTGAGTGTGGCCTCTCTCGGGGCTCTGGGGAGTGATTTAGGCCTCTTGTCAGGTCCAGAACTGACGGATCAGTGAGAAAAAGAAACCTGCAGAGTGAAAAATACAGATGTTTTGTTCACAGCATTTAAAACCAAACATCCCTGGTAGGCTTCACAGGGACCCAAAGGTTTATTAATAGTGTCAGTGGGGTAGCAGATGATTAACGGATGTGTCAAGAAAGATTTGTGTCTCTCGTCTGATAGTTGCATTAAACCCTCCTGTTACCTTTGGGGTCAATTTTACCCCATTCAATTTTTGATGTCTCTAAAAAAGGATTGGCTTCATATTTCAGGACTTTTCCTAATTTATTGGGGACAACTGGAAAAACCTAAAATTCACATGATGATTTGTTTTCACTGTCCTGAACACAACTTGTACACATCGGTGTTCTTTGGGGTCAATTTGACCCCAGGTTGTTTTTCACTGTGTAAAACATATAAGAAATATTAACTTTTAAATGTATTTAAATAGCTATTTAGGTAATCAACAAACCAACATAAAGTACCTGACACTTGGGAAACAATATTAATTCTAATAATGCACAGGTAAAAGATGTTAGTACATTTGAAGGTAACAGGAGGGTTAAAAAAAAGACGAGGTCTTACAACTGAGATATTTCTAAATGTCATGTTTTTTCAATGTTTATTAATTGGAATCTACCTTGTATGCAATGTTTGAACCTGATCAGGCAAGTATTTAAATATCAAACATGTCTATACTGTTTTAAATCTGCACACTTGGGATAATTTGACTGGTTCCAGGACTGATGCTGTAACTGTCACACTTGCAAATCTTGGACTGTGTGCAAATATTCTACCTAGATGGTCCGAGAGGCGGACGCCCGTCGGGTCCCTGGTGGAAGCAGAGATGGTTGTTTACTCTGAGCATATTTGCAACCGTCTGGAGAATTATCTCTGCAAGGAATTTTTAGGGCCACACTTGCAGGCTCCTTGACGTCAGAGGAGAAGACGGCGTTACTCGTAGTCTGTTTGTGAGGCGTTGGTACTTTATTGGAAAGGTTGAAGTAGATTATTTAACCAGTTTCAGTATGTGTTCATTATGCGACACGTACAGTAAATATTTGAGTTACTTTTCAATATACGGATTTCAGTATTTTCTTTATATTTCTGTTCCACTAGAATTCAGAGGGAAGAATTGTATTGTTTACGCCAATGCATTTATTTGGCAGCTATAGTTTTGAGTTACTTTCCAAATAAAGACGTTGTATGCCAAGAGAGTTTATAAACTACAAAATATTATTTTTTTAAACAGCAGCATATAAATCAACTTTAAAATCAACAACAGTAAAATGCTTCTCATGTGTATTTACATTGATCTGCATTGAATACTTTGGCTTCCCTTATTTGCAGTACATTTACATTTTTTATCCAGGACTTGTAATGAAGTATTTCTTTACGAAAAGTATACGGAATATTTCCTTCCAGCTTCCTCACTCATGAGTCAAGAAGTTGTGTCAATATTTAGTTTTGGAAGTTTGCAATAAATTCAGAACACAGTATACCCCCTGGTCTGCTTTTATTTGAGCTATTTGAAATTATCCACACGCTAAGTGTACCAAAAGGCTAACACACCGGGAACAATAATGAACTATAAAAGAAACACACAAAGGGAACTCCAGGGGCCTCGTGAAGCAGGATTAGTGGGTTAACTGCCGCTCTTTGCTGAGGCTTTAACGTGTCACGAACCAACAGGCGGCTCCGGGTGAAACTGAGCCAAGATTTAAACAACGCTACAGAACAAACTTCCAGCAGCACTTTTTATTCCTGTGTACGCAACTTAAATAAATGTTAGCCTGCTGGAAGTGTAGCTCAAGAATGAAACAACGTCGTCTTGTGTTATGCCCAATTCATATTTCAGTGGTTGGATGTGGTCTATACTTCAGTCTTTAAGCATAAAGCATAACAAATATGAGGGGGATTAATAAAGAGAAAATATTTTTATAGACCACCTTTAAATTCAGCCTTTTGGTCTTAAATATTTGCACTCGTCAATCTATTCACGTTTTTATTTCCTCTCCCTGCAATACATATTTGTATTGCTCATTGCATTTAAAAAGAAACACAGTTAATAAATCATGTTGTTCCAAATTCCATCTCAGCTTCTTAATTCTACCACATGTATTTATAGTTGAATACTTAATCTATAACCTCATTGAATCAAATTGTGCCTCTGAATTTGATTTCCAGGACCGTTTCATCTTATCTTTTGATCTAATCATCTTGTTCCTGTGTGTTGTTGTCGCTGTTGCATGTGATCGACTATTCACGGACGCATTTCAGAGTGAAAAACCGATGGAGCACCCACACTGAACTCCCTTCATGAAACATGCCCCCAGAGCCCAAGTGTGTCACAGCTGAGAAGGAGAAGGCTGAATAGGTGTTCTTGTTTTCGGGAACTTTAATCCTGTTTCTTCCTCTTTGTTTAATTCCTTAATTCATCCCATGGGTTTTTGGAGGTGCTGTAAAAGTAGTAATAATAATTCAGAAACAGCATGATAATAAATAGAGTCGTCACAAGTCCCCAATGTCTTGTTTCACAGCTGGTGGGGCTCAAGGCCCCGATACCTGACCATACAAGGACGGCTATGCCTCCCAAGGGGAGTGTGGGACTCCTCCTCACAGCCAGACCGGATTGTGGCTCAATGTTCACAGCAGCAACACTCAAAGACATCTTCGAATGCTGCATCCCCGCCTGCCTCGAGACACACTATTGTACCACATCAAGGAACAGATGAGCATTGTTCTGATTGGTGCTCCATCATCACTGTGCACCGTGTCTAAAACCAGAGTTTTAAGCCTGCTGCTGTGAAGCAAAATACCTTAAAGACACTTCTCCTTTCCTCCCTGCTGTCACAACTCACGACCAATCCTGCTCGATATCACAAAGTAACGAAGACCACATGAGGAGAGTATTTAAGTGGAGGAGGCAGGAGGGGATTGAGGTTAATTGGAGGGCGTTTGGGAGTTTTTTGTGTGCAATATCATTATGGACATCTGCCAAAGAGAAAGTGGTCTAAAAATAATGTACGGATCAATCAACAGTATGCAGCCTCTCAGCTATATATAGTAATGTAATACATTAACGAGCTGGTATCTCTGTCTATTGACTTTATTTACATTACATTACATTACATGTCATTTAGCAGACGCTTTTATCCAAAGCGACTTACAATGAGTGCATTTCAACCTAGAGTGCAAACTAAGAACAACAAGAATACAGAAAGTAACATTTCCTCAACATAGTCAAACTACAAAAGTACCATAATAAGAGCTATTCAAGTGTATAAGAGCCATTCATTTGAAGTCTATTTTCAGACTAATAAATAATTCGATATATTTTTAGTGTTTGGTTATGCATTCCAACTCAATAAAACATATTGGAATATTACATGGGGAGTTTCAGCTGTATGATTCGGAGTATAAGAAAGAAGAAGAAGATTACCAACAGACTAAAAGTCTCTTTCCTGCTCGCAGGCTGCCACCTGGTGCTAGGAGCCTATATGGCACTGTGGCGTGTTGGTCTGAACAATATTAACTGTTTATATATGTATATTGTTCTGGATATTAAGCTGACACATAGTATGCCAATAAACTCGTCATACTATGTTATACAAATAAAATAAAAGAGCTATGTTACTGTTTACAAGGAGGTTGCTTAATCATGGACATTACCTTAGTAATATGTAGTTTAGTTCGATCAAATATATCTTTTTTTTTTTAAACATCTTTTTTGTAAACATAAATTAAAGTTACCTATTTTTAAATACATTTTCACACCAGATAAATCTGCATTTCATTCGTTTCTTTCTTCTCTTTGTTTACATGAAATAATAGTTTACGTCACGGCGGTCGAATGCTTGTTACGTGTGTCCCAAGTGTCAGAAGTGCCGTGTTTTCCGATGTCACGTGAAGGCAACAGGCGAGGTGCGTTTTTACTGTTCAAGTCGGAACACAACCGACGTCACTGCCACCATGTTGGATCCGGAAGTAGGCAGAGCCGATGCAGGAATCCCGAGCTGAGCTCCCCGTCAGCGGCTGCTTTTTCACCCCGATCGGTCGACCGATTCCCGGTTCTCCCCGTTAACATCCCGGTTACATGCTGCGTGGCTTTCCGGCCTGTCGAGGTAGGCGCATTTCTTCGGATTTGATCGTTTCGCAACAGCGGCTATGGCCTCTATCAAGCAGAGGAACTCAGGCCTCGTCCAGCGGAGGACCGAGGCCATCCGCAGCGCCGCCGACAAGGACAGGGACTCCGCCGAGGAGGAGGACGAGGCGCGCCGCGGGGAGGAGGAGGAGGACGACGACAAGGGCGACTCCAAGGAAACCCGGCTCACGCTAATGGAGGAGGTGCTGCTGCTGGGCCTCAAGGACCGAGAGGTGGGAGCTGCTTTACCCGTCAACACGGCGCGAGCGCCGCGAACAGCGCAATGTTTACTTTGCGTCGCCAACCGCTTATTAAAACTACCACCCCCCCACAAACAAGTTTATTTCGTTTATTGAGGCCAAGGTCAGTGTAGTATCGCTCCAACACAGCAGCTGGGAGCGTCTTGTTATCCAACGGCTTTTTAACGTTAAAGCGGCTCTCTAATGTACGTAAAGTTGCGTGAATTATTCACATGCTTTCGACGTAGCTTGCGTCAACTTCGCAGCTTTCTTGAAAACTTGCCAGCTGCGACGTGACTCCTTTTTTTTCCTTTTTTTTTTTTAACCTGGAAGTGTTTCAACCAACACGTCAGCTAACTTTACACGCGCTGGACCGAGGCTAATCTTCTTCTACCTCCTTCCTCCTCCTCCTCCTCCTCCTTCTTCTTCTACGTCTCCTTTCCCCGTAGGGCTACACGTCCTTCTGGAACGACTGTATTTCCTCCGGTCTCCGCGGCTGCATGCTGGTGGAGCTGGCCCTCAGAGGGAGGCTGCAGCTGGAGGCCTGCGGGGTGAGGAGAAGGAGCCTCCTGTCGAGGAAGGTGAGAGCCGTGGGCAGGTCGGAGGAGAGTGAAACACGAGGAGCCACCATGTTCAAAATGTTCCTTATACACCACAAGTCACGTGATACCCTTCAATAGTGCTTTTGTGAGCAACGGGATTGATTTGTTGTTGTTGTTGTTGTTGTTGTCCTCCCCCCTAGGGATTAGTAATAGTCTTCTTACCCAAGAAAATCAATCCCTTTGCTTCACTTGTATATATATTTTAATTTATTTACTTAAAAGAAACACACGATCTTTTCAATGAGCGGTGATGCGTCGCGGTTCCTGTTTGCTCAGGATGTGAGTGTAGGCGTCGGTGTGACCGACGCTTAAACCAATACCAGTTCAAATATACGTTTTGTTTGCAAAGGTGATCTGCAAGTCTGACGCGCCGACGGGAGACGTGCTCCTGGACGAGGCCCTGAAGCACATCAAGGAGACCCAGCCTCCGGAGACCGTCCAGAGCTGGATAGAGCTGCTGAGCGGTGAGACCGGGCGCCCGTATTATGCTCGCGTGACATCATTTGAATAGCGTCTTTGGGCTTTTTTGGGCTCCTTGTAACGGCGGAGTCGCCACGGTTCAGGTGACCCTCGTTGACAAAGAAGTACTCGTTGTTAAAAATACGAGTTCACGGGGATTGTCGTTAACACTTGATTTAATAATAAGCATGAAGCAGCGGTGTTGATCAAAGTGAGCCACTTGAGCCCATTTAAAGTGTTTAGAGAGGTGTGTGTGTGTGTGTGTGTGTGTGTGTGTGTGTGTGTGTGTGTGTGTGTGTGTGTGTGTGTGTGTGTGTGTGTGTGTGTGTGTGTGTGTGTGTGTGTGTGTGTGTGTGTGTGTGTGTGTGTGTGTGTGTGTGTGTGTGTGTGTGTGTGTGTGTGTGTGTGTGTGTGTGTGTGTGTGTGTGTGTGTGTGTGTGTGTGTGTGTGTGTGTGTGTGTGTGTGTGTGTGTGTGTGTGTGTGTGTGTGTGTGTGTGTGTGTGTGTTCAAAGACCTGAAATGGATCTTGTGTTTTCCTTTAGGAGAGACCTGGAATCCCCTGAAGCTGCACTACCAGCTCAGAAATGTTAGAGAGCGTTTGGCAAAAAATCTGGTAGAGAAAGGTGTGCTCACCACAGAGAAGCAGAACTTCCTCCTCTTTGACATGACCACACATCCTCTCACCAACAGCACCATAAAACAGGTAAGGTGTGTGTGTGTGTGGTCGTCCCGTGACTCTTTGTTGTGTTGAGCTTCACGAGTAATGGCATTAAAATGTCTCCAATTACTGGAAGGAGTAGGGGGGGGGGCTCTTGACTTACCGATACAACCTGTTATGTTCAAGGATTCAACCATCGTTTATTGTTGTCACGCACACAGGTATGCACGAGGGAATGCAGTTGTACAAGACAAAAAAAAACAAAGCCCAGCGCATTCCGGAATAACATCTTTTGAGCGGGAGGAATGTGAACGAGCAATTCTCCGGGCGGATAATATGGCCGACATCTTAACATTAAAAGCTCGCCATCTTCACGATGTACACTACCGTTCAAAAGTTTGGGGTCACCCAACAATACAATTTCTTGTTTTCGATAAAAACTCACTTTTATTTATCCAATGAATTGCAAAATGAATATAAAATATAGTAAATACATTGACAAGGTCAGAAATAATGATCTTTATTTTAAATATGAATTGTGTTCTTCAGACTTCAAGCTCAAAAGGAAGGCTGGTTGAAAAGCTTCTCTGACCAGCATAACTGTTTTCAGCTGTGCTAACATAACAAAGGGGTTTTCTAAAATTCTACCCCTCCGTTAGTCTTCTAAGGCGATAACACAATGTGACGTTAGAACACTGGAGATGGGCCTCTATACAACCGTGTAGATATTTAATTTTTTTAAGCAACAAAAAAAGAAGATTAATTGTTCAGCTTTTATGAAAATTAGGGTAACAGTCTCTGCTTAATTAACTAAATCTTACCTCAACTTTAAGAGCTCCAGTGGAACTTTAAAGTGCATGTTTTGCTACAGTCTCCACACCTGACACCTGGTTGGGTTAGCACTAAGACGGGTAGCATTACATCAATGAGTCACATTGGGTCCACCCTGATTAGTGTTTTTATTGTGTATCCGAGTATGAGAAGGCGAATAAATGTACCTCGCAATATGTTATATACTCTTTTTATCTACTTGATTGCCTCGTACGTGGTGCTCGCCGTGCGTGCGATGGGCTCTAAAACACCCGTTGACGTTGCAGCGCCTCGTCAAGAAGGTCCAGGAGTCGGTTCTGGAGAAGTGGGTCAACGATCCCCACCGCATGGACAAGCGGGTGCTGTCCCTGATCCTCCTGGCCCACTCGTCCGACGTGCTGGAGAACGCCTTCGCCCCGCTGCAGGACGACCAGTACGACCTGGGCATGAAGAGAGTCCACACCCTGCTGGAGCTGGAGCCGGAGAAGGAGAGCGCCAAGCCCAACGTCAACGAACTCATGTGGGCGGTGGTGGCCGCGTTCACCAAATGAAAAGCACCCGATCGGTTGGACTGGAGGATCTGGCGACGGTCTCTGTTATTTAATTGGTTGAAGGACTTCACTTTAATGAGACAATCTATTTTGGTTGGGGCGCCGGTTGGTACGTCTACTCCGGAGGACGTTTTGGTGGCAGTCCATAATAACCCAGTGCAATCTGATTGGTGGTGGGCTTCACCGAGTCGCGAGTGGTCGGAACTGTCTCTAAATCATCATCATCATCAACAACAACAACAACAACAAAATGACTGTCTGCTTTCACACAGTGAGGTATATTATCTGCTGCTGCGAGGGCTGGATATTCTTACGTCCGTCAACACGACCGGCGGATGTCTTTCTGTTCACGTTGGATGGCGGCAGTAGTCGAGGTGAAATATGAAGATTCTTTTTTTTTGACTGGGGCCCAAGATGTCCTTCTTCACTAAGTGAAACATCACCGCTACCCTTCTACAAGGTCTGGCCAGAATCAAACCCTGGTCTCGTCTCCATTCCCATCCCCCCCGCCCCCCCCCCCACCCCACACACACACACACACACACACTTGTGCAAGGACAGAGGATAGCCTATCCCACCGCTATCCATGCTCTTTACACTCCTGCAGGTCTCCTGCTCCCCACCCATTGGTCCCCGCCCCGTCGGGAGGACGTGTTTTAGGGTTGCTGTTACATCGGACGACCTGAAGGTTTTCCCCGAATCATTCTCGTTTTCGCATTCATCTCTCCTTTCCTATTTTCCTCCTCATCGACGTTTGAGGAGGAAAAGGAGGACGCGGATGCTGACCGCATCGTTGCTCGTGAGCCGGGTGATTCTGGCCCTCTAACTTTAACCCAAATGAAGAATTAAACCTGGAGTCTAACAAATCTCTTTATCTTATTCCTTGCAATGGGTCCATCATGTGTGTTTTTGTTTTTTTGTAGGATGAGATGAGTCTTCCATTTCTATTTATGTTGCTAATCGATGCTTACAGTAGTCTGCCATTTATCAACTATTTTGCACAGTCAATAGTCCCGTAGGCAGGGTCGCTCTTCGTAGGGATGTTTTCTTGGCGGTTGGACACGATGGGCCACGGCGAACGAAAGAAAATATCTCATTTATTTTGTCTACAGCTCTTGATCTTTATGAATACTTAAAAAAAATCATTCCTCTGGGTATATAGAAATAAAAGTGAGTCGAGAGGTAAAAAAACAAAGCGGCGATCGTATCTGTGAAACAGCCGGCGCGAGATTTACAGGCTGATCGTCAGCGGCTGCTCACACTCATGGGGTGGGAAATGTAAGCCGAATGGGCTAGTTTGTATTCTGAGGAGGGGTCGGTTCACCCAAAGTCCAAAAGAAAACCTTGTTTAACAATAGTGGCATCTCGCCACGGTTTTGGCTTTGTTTTGAAATGTTTAAAAACGGGTAAATGGAATTTCCTTTTTTAGATTCTTGTCAACAGTAAATTCCCAAAGTATCTGGAGTTTCCAACGAATCCCCAATCTTTCCTGTAAACAGTTTTCTTTTGAAGTACTCTTTACAGTAAGGATATCTAAAGAAAAGCCCGTTCTGTGGATTCCCTCGAAACTGTATTTGATTATTTGGGTGAACTGACTCTTTTAAAGTCTCCCTCTTGCTATATATTGTATCTCTCAGTTTGTATGTCATGTCATAATTAGATGTTCTTTCTATCCGGTAGGCCCGCGCGGGTGTGTTTATATTTTTTGATACATGCAGCTTATTGGAGGGTTACTCGGGAGGGGGGGGGGGGGCCCAGATGCATCCTGGGTAACGGCCGACAGGCGGAAACCATCTCCAGTCACGCCTCTGTTTCAGAATCACAGGACTGTAAACACGGACTTACATCTCCTCTCATTCATGGCGTTCTTATAGTTCTGTCTTCCTCTGTGTTTGTTTTTTTACCATCAACATACCAGGAGGTCTGAAGAACTGTCAAGATGCGTTTACAGCAAAGAGACCATGCATGCTATCGGTGGAGGGCTGGGCCACTTGTGGATCTAGCGGCGGAGAAAAGGCGTCTATGTAATTATTAGTCATTTTATGTGTACGATCTAATGGAATTCAATGAAAGGGATCTTCTCTCCTCTATAATTCTGTATGCTTTTGTATTGCCACACAAAATAAAGTAAGGATCCTTTAAGTGCCTGAATTTAGCACCGTTTTGCTGTTTTTATTCCATATTTGTACAGTGGATTTATTTTATTATATAGATTTCTCCCATTTGATCTGTTAAATAGTCCCATAAATAATCATAAATGGTTATAGTAATGGCATCAGATGCTTAGTCTGGTGTTTGAATCTCAAGATGAATCTTGTTTTGTTTATGAGTTGCTGCTTTTTGTATCTCTGTAATGTGGATATGTTTTGGACTGTTAAGAAATGGTACCTTAAGATTCAGGAAATTGTGACGCTATCTGTGACTAAAGGATTAATTAGTGAAATAGTTAACAAGTTAAACGCTTAAGGAAAAATACGCTTATTCGAGTTCCTCATCTAACGCCGGGTGGACTACAGTAATGGTGGACGTCTCTGCTCCGGCGGGTCCTCGTCAGACGAGCTGTCTAAAGCACATGACCTGTCAAAGGTCCAATCATAGATGAGGGTGGAGCAGTCTTCAAACCAGAGGTACTGTCTGGTGTAGTCCACCCAAAGGTCAGCGGCACCGTATTTAGAGCTTATTATATACCTTATTTCCCCCAAATCCCTGCTATTTATTATCAATATATGGTAATTAATTTTGTTTATTTATTTAAATATTGGGTATATTTACTTTTCATTTCATCCCACTTTTAGGAAATACGATGCAGTGAAGGATCATTCTCCATTTTGTATGTGGGCCAACATTGATTGTGCAATAACAATAGTTATTTATAGGTTTGTATTATTCTAATGCACTAATTTAGACATTTAGGGTGAAAGTCACATGGGGGCTGCATCTCTTTACATGTTAAGATGTGTTTTTAATTTTTTTTATGGTTGTATGTATGTACATTATGTGTGCATGAACTAGGGAGTTTGTCTTTTTTAAAGTCAAGTTAATGTTAAAGATAAATGTCTCAGTTTGGAAGATAGCAAAAACACACATATTCAAATATTCACATCCATTTAATAAAGTCATTCCACTTATTTCTACGCATATTATTGATAAACTCAATGGAATTTGTTCCAGAATATCTTTTATCAGCAACTCACGGTTCCCCGGTTAACATACGTGTGACGAGCTGAGGCAGCATACCGTACATACATGTCCAAATATACAGAAGTATGTATAAAGTATATGTGATAGCATCTTTCAGCAGATAACTTCCATTCCCATGTTCCACTTCCGGTCAACGCACGACTTTCATCAGCATCCCACACACACGCGGATTTCTCTGCAGAGCTCCGATCTGGATCACGACAGCAGGCCACCGACAATCCACCGACAGGCCACCGACAGGCCACCGACAGTCCACCGACATCCTCTCCCTCCACGCGCGTAACTTTCCGATTAAGAGCCACTTTTACGCCTCCCGTGATGAGGCCGAAGACTCCTCTGCTCCGGCTCTGAATGCCATCCAGTTTAGCAAAAATCCAATTTCCTCTTCCGTGTACATTGACACCGCGTATCACTTGATTTGAGTCATAGTCTTGTAGTTCTTGATCAGTATCTCCAGCAGTTTGAACCTCCAGTACAGGCCGTCTCCAACCTGGCGCAGCTGGTGTGCGCACTGGTCGATTGTGGCGTCGAGATCTGAGGGCGGAAAGACACGCGCGGGTTGAGCATTCTGATCATATTACACATTTATATTGTTGAAACATTTATTTTTAAACAGTGTTAAGTTCAATAAATCTTCTCGAGGTACTCACCGGGGCTAACCATTCTCATAATGCTTCTTTCTGTCAGTTCGGAAGAGAGAAGTGAGGCTTTATCTGTTCAGTTTTTTTTTCTCTCTCTCTCTCTCTCGCTCTCTGCTTGTGGTTTGAAAGCTGTGCACTTGTGTCTTGACAAGAAGGAACAGGTTGTAACTATTGATAGCGACCCAGAGCTTTATACCGTCGGCTGTAATGACGTCACAGCGCGGCTGAGGAATCCCCGTCGGCCGCGGCCAAGCTCCTCCCACTCCGCTCTGTTTACAATATCGTTATGAGGCTCTTTAATCAGTAGTGTTACATTAGCAATGTACCTGTTCTACACATGTGGTACAAAACACACCAGACTCATATACACACACAAGGAATGTGACTCGGTGAAAGGTGAATAACAATAAACATAGACGTCGAATCAAAACAATGAAACAATACAAATTGAGTATAATAAAAAAACATAAACATGATAATAGATACCTGTCTCTGTAGTGTTTGTGCCGTGCAGTTGGTGTTCAAACAAACTGATATGAGCACATAGAAAAATACTGAGTTAATTGACTTTATAGAATAGAATAGAAATATACTTTATTAATCCCCAAGGGGACATTTGTTGACAACAGTAGCAGCACCGATAAACTAAACACAATAAAATATAAGTATAAGAAAGAAAGAAAGTGACTGTGCATAAAGTAAAGTGTGCAAAGTGAAATATAAAATACAAAATAAAATAAAATATATATGTTTATATACACAACATATATGTTATCATGATGTCGTTTCTTGTATTATATGTTTAATTAAACACAAACATTACAAAAAATGGCGATGGAAAAAGGTCACGAGCAGCTTGGTATAGAAAGTAAAACTCTCCAGCTGCAGTGCCCCATGTGAAGCAAGAACATGACGTGGAGAGCTAACTGACACTTACACAATACACCGTGAAGATGTATTGTTTGAGTGAGATTTTAATCCTGTCTGTGTGTCCCAGTGGGCTGATAGTGATAAGACATTTAGACATGGTTGTTATTCACAAGGTAGAGCACGGTCATAACATGTAGTGTCACTTCAGGGATTATATAAACGGAAGAAAAGATATTCACAATAACAAGCATGTCATGAGACTAAAATCATATTTAAAAAAAAAACATTTTCACATCAAAAACATGCTCAACAGAACACGTCAACACCAGGAAAGAGCCACAGTGGATTGTGCAACTGTTAACTATTAAAGAACGACGTCAAACAACGCAGCATTAGAGAGGTATTTCATTCAACGGCAAAGTCCATTATTACTGGGGATTAAAAAGTACTTGGATTAAACTCCTAAAAAGGACATGGAGCCAAGTCTTAAACATCGGCTCAATGCCGGCATCGTGGAAGAACTGGTGCATTATGGGCGAGCTGGTGCATTATGGGCGAGCTGGTGCATCATAGGCGCATGCCTCTCTTCCTTATAGCAGAAATGGGGAAGTACCAGGGAAGTCAGGTGATCTGAGCGCTACTAACAAAAGCTCCATGTAAGGTGAAGCATTACAGAAGAAAAGAAAGATGAGGAGGATTTAAAAAAAGGTGTGAGAGGAACCTTTTGATGTGCATACAAGGAGAAAAAGGGATGAGATCATGAACAAGTTAAATCCATCAAAGTGTTGAAATCTGGTGAGGACATATGCACTATGATGTGCAAGTTCCTCATAGTAGAACTTTGATATTTTAAGATGACATGAAAAAAAAACACTTTTAATACTCAAAGTCTTGTAGGAAAAAAAACAACATTATGTTTAGTAAATGATACTTTTTTTTGGATATATGTGCATATTAACTTATACAAATTGATTTGACCAGATTTGAAAATGAGTGAAGTTGAAGTACCGATAATGTAAAAATAAGGAAACATACAAAAGTAAAATTAGCTGAATGTGCCAGAATTAAAAGTAAAGGCATTTTTCTGCAGAAAATGTACACTGTATCTGAAGTATGTATTACGATGGTAATACTCATGCGATACAATCAGGATGGAACTGGTTTTAACTGCTTCATATAGTTTGGAGTTGTGACATGATTAAAGAGTATGTGTCTTGGATTTTCCTCTAATCTTTGCTTTTTGTCTTTTGAATATTAAACACTTGTCCATGTTCAGGTCTCAAACATGCATTCATATTTAACCTTGTGATAAGTTGAGAGGGGGAAGTGTACTTGTCCCTGCCAGCAGCTCATGAGCCCACGAGGTTGGGTAACACCGTGAGCCTCACACCGAGTCCTGATTCCATTTATCTAGTTCATCTCCGGTGCACGGTGTTCACCTGCAGGCTAAAGGTGCGGTCCTCGCGGCTGATAGCAGGTGGAAACACGTCATCAGGTCTGTTATGGCCACGTCCTACACAGTGTGAAGAGAGAAAGAGAAAGATTGTTTTCAACATCAACATGACTATGAAACGTCATGTGATTCAGCGTCAACAGATGTTCATGTTGTTTCTCAAGATCTGGAGATAAATGATCCTCCCCGCAGGTAATAGGCGTGTGTTTGTGTGTGTGTGTGTGTGTGTGTGTGTGTGTGTGTGTGTGTGTGAGTGTGTGTGCGTGTGTGTGCGCGTGTTTATAGAGGGAAATAATGAACGTAAACGAAATTGTAAAACATCTAAACTAAACTAATGTTGATATACTTCTTCCATATTATGTGTATAAACCCTTTACATACCTACATCAATCACCAGATGGCAGCACACTCAAATTAAACCTTTATCTATCTATCTATCTATCTATCTATCTATCTATCTATCTATCTATCTATCTATCTATCTATCTATCTATCTATCTATCCATCTATCTATCTATCTATCTATCTATCTATTCGAGATCCAAATGCAATGACAAAAGTACACATAAGTCCTAATGCAACTATAACGTTGTACAAATACATATTAATCAAAAGTATAACACGTATAACTATAGAGGAGACATATACATTTGTTTTAAATAAGATTTTCCAAGTAATTTCAGCCTATACTTTTAAGGGTTTTAAAAATTGTTTGGGACTGGGATCAGCTTAAGTATAATGTTGGGATATAGGTGAATATAAAGAGTTACTATTTTTTATTATGGATGAACATTTCACTTTATGTTTAGAATGTTTGCTGAAAATTACAAATGTTTGAACTAAAAATAAACACAGAATTTCACAATTTCTTAATATATATTATTAATAATGAATAATAACTAATAATAAAAATGTTTAAATAATGTTTGCATGAAAAAATAATCAGAAATCAGAAATCACAGGAATAATTAATATTCAGTTTATATCTTTCCAGATCAGGCACGTTTTATAAGTTATATTTAATACACTATCTGTCCGATGTTACCCATGTCTGAAGCTGTATGGATACAAAGGGCTCGTGCAGACAACCCGACGTAAAGGGCAACAGGTCGCTCTATATCTGCCATACTGCGCATGCGTGCATCGTGACGGTGCCCAGCCCACAGTGTCACTGTCGCTTTAAACGGCTTCAGTCGCCTCCAGTCCGCCAGCACACTGTCCTCACTGCCCTCTGGCAGTTATGAAAAATATACATTTCAAGGATTTCTTCTGGGTGAGTGTCTGTTTGGGGTTCATTTCGTAATTGTTATTTTTAACAATAGGTAACTCCTTGTTCGAAAAAAAGTTACACTATCACGAAAACGCACATTTTAGCTAATTTCTCAACGTTTCAATGAGCTTTCTCTTTCCATTCCAATGGACCAGTGATGGAAATTAGATTTTTTTTAATTGTTGGCTTCATCAAATAAGTTCATTGGTAGGTGATGTATACAGTGGTGAAAGAAGTGCTCAGATACTTAATTACAAGTACTAATAATAATACTGAACTGTAAAAATACTCAGTTAAAAAGAAATATCGAAGAAGAGTACAACAATGTCTCCTAGTGTTATTATATATTATTTCACCTATTTTCTACCAGTGCATTAATGTAGAAATATCATTGTATTGTTGTAGTTTGTTGAGGTGAAGCATACTTTAATATACTTTACTGTTGAGTTGTATAATCCATAGCAATGTGTCATATTCTGTGAACTGATTGTGGGTTTTGCTGAGAGTTATCTTCAACGTATCTAGTAGAATAGCTTTCAAATAAATGTAGTGAACAATATTTTAAAAATATTAAAATGTTGGGGAGTATAAAGTGACATACAATGGAAATACTCAAGTAAAGTAGAAGTAAATGTACTTCATAAAAAGAGATATTCTCAAGTAAACATTCTTAATTACATTCCACCTCTTTCTTTATAAAAAAGTAAATCTCCCTCTCGCCTCTGGTATAATTAAATAAGTGATGCAGTTACATGGCTTCATACCTATTTCTAAGGCAATAACCTGCTGGTTTTGACATCGGCAAGGTGAGGATGATTACAGGCTGGTTCCCTCAGCTTACCTAAATCATGGAGAAGTACAATTCAAAACAACAATTTTCCATCTCTGTGTCAAAGACCTGAAGGTTTAAGTGTTTATTCATGGCGTCGTCTTGGGAGCACTTTCGTCAGAATCGAGACAGAGTTCAGTCGAATCTTCTCGCAGAGGAGAAGTAGAGGTGGAGGTGGTGGTGGTGGTGGCAGCTAGTCAAACATCTGTTTTCAAGTAATAATATTCGAATAGCATATATCCACACACTGGAAATATAATTTAAACAAGTAATCCTCAGATGTTCAAAACATGAAATAGTGTCCATGTTATTCACAGAACTCTGACCTGACCTCCACTGGTGGCTATGATGCAATCATCCAGTATCTCAATGACGGCAGGAGGACATGCAAGGAGGTGGAGGACTTCATGAAGGCCAGGTAATGAAATGAAAACCAGATTTTACTGTCATATTACATATGATTACATACATATATGTATATATATATATATTTATACATATTTATACATACACATATATTTATATATATATTTATATATATATATATATATATATTTATACATATTTATATATATATATATATATATATTTATTTATACATATATATACAGTGGGTACGGAAAGTATTCAGACCCCTTTAACATTTTCACTCTTTGTTTCATTGCAGCCATTTGCTAAAATCAAAAAAGTTCATTTTATTTCTCATTAATGTTCACGCAGCACCCCATCTTGACAGAAAAAAACAGAAATGTAGAAATGTTTGCAAATGTATTAGAAAATAAAAACTGAAATATCACATGGTCCTAAGTATTCAGACCCTCTGCTGTGACGCTGATGTTTAACTCACATGCTGAGTTAAACAGCTGCTTTTAATTAAACTGATTGGACTTGATTAGGAAAGGTACACACCCGTCTACATGAGACCGTACAGCTCACAGTGCATGTCAGAGAAATGAGTCATGAGGTCGAAGAATACGTTCCATACCCACTGTATATGTGTGTGTGTGTGTGTGTGTGTGTGTGTGTGTGTGTGTGTGTGTGTACACAGGCAAGGAATTCAATGTTCAACCGCACAAGATGTAATTAGACATGCAGCTGAAAACAAGGGCAACACATTAGCCAACGATAACTATTGAAAGAGAAATATATCGATACAGTTCATCGTGTTTGCGAGAGTCAGATGGAGTGAACTGTTGTAAGTGAACAGGAAGGAAGTTGAGTAAGTTCACGCTGGAAGATTTCAAGTGTTAGTGGACATCTAGAAATCAAAGAACGCCATAGCAAAAGGATTAAGTGAAGTTTCTTAGTTCCCACGCAGACGCATCAGGAATCGGAAGAAGCGAACAACGGAGAGAATGAACAACGGGAGTTTCTCTGCCAGAAAGCTTCTCATGCACTTCTTTCTACACATCAGAAGGATCGATTCCAACAAGGTTTTGCATTTGAAATGAACAGCCGCGCTTAAATTTGATTATCTATATTCTGATCTGGAAGGGTTTTCCTACTTTTATACTCAATCCAAAGGTGAGTATTTTCCCCTGCACACTAGTGTATTGTGGGAGACCACTTTAAATAGATTACTCTTAGAGAGAAGTGACTCTGAAACAGAATATTTAGATATATGTTACAATGGAGATATACAAAGTTTGACATTTGAATTTCGATTTCCTCCTTCCTCATGTGATAAGGTACAAACACACACCCACACAACCACACACCCACACACCCACACACACACACGCACACACACTCATTACGCACATTAAAGTATAATAAAAACACACATCTAAGGACAAGAAGATATTTCACATAACACAAATTAAAGTTGCCTTTAAAAAGCACTTTTAATGCCACAAGATTCAAGAGTTGCCCAAATACTGTAACACACTTGTCTCAGTGTCACACTCACACACAAAACACTTTATTATGAAGGAAATATTATTTGGTAACATGTAAGAAATCTCATTTATTGAAGTAAATTTAGGTAGATGTATGGAACATGTATAGATATGTATGAATACATAATAAATAGATACAGCAAATAGATAATATTTAGAATAGAAATATAGCAATTATGTAAAAGTTATATAAATTATTGAATAAAATGTATTGTAGACATAAAATGTGCATCATATTTACTTTAGATTTATAGAAGATAATAATACAAATATACATTTGAAAGGTGAAGCTTTGTCCTGTCACAATAAGAACATAATTTGTGCAGAAATACGAATAGAAATATCGCAAATATGTGAAAATTCTATAAATCATTGAGTATAATGTATTAGAGACATAAAACGTGCATCAGTTACTTTAGATTTATAGAAGATGATACAAAAAAATCCAGCTGTGCAGCATACGTGCATTTACACCACATATTCCCACCAAATGTGATGCACACACACGTGTGGTTACACAGAAAGCCGCCTCTGGTGCATTCGGCAAATTGCCATTTGTCATTTTGGTTTCTGTGGATTTCCTGATTATCCAAATAAATTGTAAACAGTTATTTTCTGGTTTACTTGTTGTCCTTTTCCCCCCAAGGCAATACATTTGATTTTATCTCATATTTGCCAGTCAGCAAAGCTCTTTTTAATCTCTCCTTGCATAATATAATATAACTATGAATATTGTCATACATTCATATTCCCATTACATCCGTTTCTAAAAATGTCCCCTGGCTGAAAGTAATGACCTTGTTGGTGTGTGTATGAGAACTAGTGATAATACATCATCCCAAAGGGTTCCTCTGTTTCTTCTCTTCACGCTCTGTGCATGGTTGTTTCTTCCAGGGCAGCCGTTGAAGAGAAGTACGCCAAAGATCTCCTGGGTCTGTCCAAGAAGGTGTGTGGACACAACGAGATGAAGTAAGCCGCCTCGTGTTCCGCCACATCCACCCACAGACTCGGGACAGAACTGACACGCAGGCCCGTGACTCTGGAGGCGGATCCCGTCGACTCCGGGCTTGTGTGTGCATGTTGTGTTTTCTGCTTCGTGAGTCCAGTTCCCATTCGGTCTCATGATCAGCGTGACTGCTGCTGGCTTCTGTTTCTAAAGAGGAAGGAAAGAGAAAGAGAGAGAGAGAGGGAAACTGAATTATTGACTTAGTAAAAGCAGAGTAGCTTGTTGATAGATGATATCCTTGGTGCCATAATCCTGTTTACATTCACAAAAAGGCGTGACGTGGATTCATGGGGTAAAAAGTATCTGCAGGTCTTGGAAGATAAAAACATATTTTTTCTATTCAGATTTCTTTCCCATGTTGTTCATCGTGTTTTGTTTACGTGCTCGCAGTCTTTTCCTAACGGTCTTTGTTTTCCACTTTGCTATGTTTCTTTGCACATTACAGCCTCCATCTTTTAGTTGCTTTGTGAACAATAATTTCAATTCAATTCAGTTTATTTGTATAGCCCAGTTTCACAAATTACAAATTAGTCTCGGAGTGCTTTACAATCTGTACACATAGACATCCCTGCCCCAAAACCTCACATCGGACCAGGAAAAACTCCCAAATAACCCTTCAGGGGGAAAAAAGGGAAGAAACCTTCAGGAGAGAGAGAGGAGGATCCCTCTCCAGGATGGACAGAACAATAGATGTAATGTGTACAGAAGGACAGATTTAGAGTTAAACCACATTCAATGAATATGACAGAGTTTATCAATAGTTCATATTTAGGCATATTCCACGATGGAGAGTTTGGAGACCTCCCAAGTGGAGGAGTAGGCGGAGTCCCAGCAGGGCAGCGGCACAGCTGGCGACAGGAACTCACGATCCAACCATCGAAGGTCCATCAGCAGATGGGATCTATGCCGTCTCATAGGGTCCGATGACCCCATGAGACGTGAAGTCAGAAGGAGAAAGCAGAGTTAGTCATGTGTGATGGAGAGATGAAGATTCACTCAAACCGAGAGCCCAAGTGGTCAAAACCTCCACGTGGCAGCTTTAGTTCCCTTTTTCTGTGCTATGTAGTAAGATTTGAAAGTGTCTTATGGATAAGTTGTGTAATCTGTTTGTGTGAAACCTTCTTTTCTTTTTCAAGCACATTGAAACGATCCCTGGACATGTTCAAATTACGTAAGTACTTTTTGTTAAACAAATTAAAATAACGACTCCTTTCACAGTTCACATCACGTTTCTACTCTTGCAGAGACTGAACATGTGAGTCTATCGCACTTGCAACTGGCGCAGGGCATGAGGGAGGAGGCCAAGAAGCTTGAAGAATTCAGAGAAAAGCAGAAGGAGGCGAGGAAGAAGGTTTGCGGCGTTACACACGGGCGCCGCGCCGAGCGCTCGGTTGTTGACTCGACGCCACGTTGTCGTTTCAGATGGAGCAGCAGATGGATGCTTTCCACAAACAGAAGTCTTTACATTTGAAGAAGACGATGGATGTAAGTCCAAATTGAAATGCAAAAACAACTATTATAAAAATAAATTACTTCAATCACGGGCCCTTTTCAAAAGCTCATCTCAAAAACTTTCTTATCCTTGTAATGCATTATTAATAAACTGAGCTAATTAGCATTAATGCTACCGAGTAAGTGACCGACCAAGGCAACGACACTCTGCTATCTATACATGTAAAAGCCTTAAAGTGACAGTAACAAGACTATTTTAGTCCATTCGTGGTTCATGAAAAAGGAGTTTCAGTTTTGTTATGAAAACGATGGAAATGCATGTTCTCCCTTGGCCAATTCTTCTTCTCATGAGGAAGTTGTGTTGAACAGGCTGGGAAGTTAACAGAAGCACAATTTAATATCGTCATTGGCAAAATAAGAAGTAATTGTGCAACATCTAAATCAAAATTGAAAAGAGCCCAGTTGGTGCTTCTGTCTTTTTTTACTGGTTTCCTCAATGTTTTGCCTTTTTTACATTGTTACAACAGTTTACAATGTATGAAAGAGCTCTGATGCTAACTACTAATTACTCTAATGCTAACTACTAATTGCTCTAATGCTAACTACTAATTGCTCTAATGCTAACTACTAATTGCTCTAATGCTAACTACTCTAATGCTAACTGTGACGTTGTCCCCAGTCCAAGAAGACGTATGAGCAGAAGTGCAGAGATAAAGAAGAAGCCGATCAGAACGTGAACAGAAACACCAACACCAAGCACACAGAAAAGGTGCAGTGCAAATAAAAGTGGTGCTTCTCACTCATGGAAGACGAATGTGTCCGGACAAAGAATTAAATATACAATTTAAATATTGATTTTTATCCAGGATTTACATTAAGTTTGTGTTTTCAGAATCAGAGACGGTTTGTTCCCGCCTGTGTTTGTGATGGTCAACTATAAACAGTAAAATATTATAAAGATATGATTAAACATAAAATGCTATTGTATGTATATGAATGTATGAAAAACAAACAAGTATATACGAATATGTTCAAATATGTCTGTTATTAAGTGTGTGTTTAAAGTGTAGAGTTGTAGACACGCAATAGGCATTTGAAAGACTAAATAATGTAAATATACTAATAATAGTTGTTAATTTTAAAGAGGAAGTAAACCCCATATAAAAGAACACAGTAGCACTTATTTAGACTACACATTGCCAGAAGTATTTCATAATAATAATAATACATACAATTTCTATAGCGCTTTTCAAAGTACTCAAAGACGCTTTACAACACATATTTAAAAAACCCTAAAAGCTATGCATTAGAAATTACGATAAAAACAAACGATAAAAGCAAATAAGAACATACAGAGCACACAATCACACATTAAAAGCACATTATTCATAAAGTAAAATACTGAATGATTTACTCCACATTGGGGGAGACGTGCGCTGAGTCCGATCGTGAGTGCGTTTTTTGTAAATGTTTGAGTGTTCGAACAATTCCTGTTTTCTTTGTCCCAGACTTCCTCTGTGTGTGTCTGTGTTCATTGTGTCTGGCGGCACCAGTTGATGTTCCTTTGATGTGTGACTTCATGTGTTCTTAATGTATCCCCTTTCAGCTCTCCTCAAAAGCACAGAACGCAAAACAGATTGCAGAAGAAGCAGGTAAGTTCCCCAAAATAAAACCCGCCCACGAACATCTTCCGCACATCGTGTGCTGGCGGCCTCGTCTGGGTATTCATGCGACATGTTTTTACTGTTTCACGTCTGTGTTTGATCTGCAGACAAGTTATACCACCAGAATGTGACCGTGGTGGGAAAGATTAGAGATGAATGGCAGAAGGAGCACGTCAAAGCCTGCGAGGTGTGTCTGTCTGCTCGGATCTCAAAAGTCTGAATAAAACATACACTACCGTTCAAAAGTGTGGGGTCACCCAATGAGACAATTTCGTGTTTTCCATGAAAACTCACTTTTATTTATCCAATAAATTGCAAAATGAATAGAAAATATAGTAAATACATTGACAAGCTTAGAAATAATATTTTTATTTTAAATATGAATTGTGTTCTTCAGACTTCAAGCTCAAAAGGAAGGCCAGTTGAAAAGTTTCTCTGACCAGCATAACTGTTTTCAGCTGTGCCAATATATCAAAAGAGTTTTCTAAAGTTCTAACCCTCCGCTAGTCTTCTAAGGCGATAACACAATGTGCCATTACAACAATGGAGATGGGCCTCTATACAACCGTGTAGATATTTAATCTTCTTTAAACAGGTGCTTCAACCTAGAATAGTCATTTACCACGTTAATAATGTATAGAGTGCATTTCTTAATAATTTAATGTTATCTTCATTCAAAAAAACATGCTTTTCTTTGAAAAATAAGGACATTTCTAAGTGACCCTAAACTTTTGAACGGGGGTGTACATCATGGAAATGACCTTATATTTTATTTCTGTTTTCCTTCACAGATGTTAGAGAAACAGGCGATGGAGCGCATTAACTTTCTTAGAAACACAGTCTGGACCCACCTCAACCAGCTCTCCCAGCAGTGTGTAACCAGTGATGAGGTCAGGCCCGCCGTGATACGATCACTATTTGAATATAGTCTTATGATTATCATTTATATGGGCTGTTAAGATGTTAAGCAGACACACACAGTTGGCAGAAGTGACATGAGAGGGTGGAGCCCAGTACGATGAATTCAAATTTACGATTTACGATTGACTTTCAGGAAGTGGAAACACAATATTAAAGTGTTCAAGTTGTAACACGTAAACACGGACACCTCCCAGACTAGAAACGCCGAAATAGCAACCCGTCAATCACAAGGAAGCAACACCCTAAACATAACCTGCCGTATCATATACTTTACTCTCAATAGGAGTTATATTTACTAAACATTACATTACATCACATGTCATTCAGCAGACGCTTTTATCCAAAACGACTTACAATAATTGCATTTCAACCTAGAGTACAAACTAATAATAATATAATAACTTTATTTATATAGCACCTTTAAAATTTTTTTTTTTACAAAGTGCTCCACAAAGAGTCAAAACAAAACAAAAAAATATTACATTTAAAGTATATATTAAAATTAAAAAAATGTAAAATTAAATTAAAACAAAAAAATTAAAAAAACAAATAAATTACAAATAAATTAAAAACAGACAAACAAATTAGGGGAACCACCGTTCTAAGAAACTAAGAACAACAAGAATACAGAAAGTAACATTTCCTCAACATAGTCGAACTACAAAAGTACCACAATAAGAGATATTTAAGAGCCACTGAAGTGCTAATCTGTCTTTTAATCCAGATATAGTCGGAAAAGGTGCGTTTTCAGTTTCTGTCGGAAAGCATGCATGTTCATCGTTTCACAACAAAACTGAAACTCCTTTGTCACGAACCACGAATGGACTAAAATAGTCTCGGTACTGTCACTTTAAGACGGAAACGAACTTTGTGCTATATTGAAGACTTAAAAACTAGCGATTGAGACCATGAAGTCATGTTCACACTGTGTACCGAGGCAAAGCGGGAAGTAGAGTCATAAGTTGAAGACACCTCTGTGTTGGCTGCCCTGTCCAGACCCGCAGGCGTCCGTCTGCTTCACAGCGGGTTGCGCTGCCCCTAGTGGCAGCATGCAGCCCTTAAGTCAACAAAGAACAAACAAACACGTTCCTTATCAAACCTCCACGTTTTTTTGTAATTGGACCCTGACCTTGTTTTACTGTGTGTGTGTGTGTGTGTGTGTGTGTAGCTGTATGAGGATGTGAGGAAGTCTCTGGAGCAGTGTAATGTCCAGGAGGACATCGAACACTTTGTCAACCTCAGGCAGACCGGTGACAAACCCCCAGGTTTGGATTCAGGAATACTCATTCTGTTGTTACGTTACTTTTTATTTAGCTGACGCTTTTATCCAAAGAGACTTACAATCAGCTACAGGGAGCAACTCAGGGTTAAGTGCCTTGCTCAAGGCCAAGGGGACTGAACCGCCAACCCCCTGATTGAAAAACGGACCTGCTAACCCCCCCCCCCTCTCAGTGTGTGAACACTACATGTTCTCTCTCAACAGCTCCGATTATGTATGACAACTTCTACAGCGGCCAGAGGCCTCCAGCTGTAGCTCCGCCCACTCGACTGCTTCCACCAATCATGAGGTAAATGAAGAAGAGAGCGCTGCCAGCTGCCGGTTGATCCATCCATCCATCCATCCATCCATCCTTCCAGTTCCTATTTTCCACCACTTACCGACTTATTGTTGACCTCTTTTTGTGACTTTGCAGGAGGGGGCCGTTACCTGATCCGACTAGCAACAGCGAGGGTATGTGTGTGTGTGTGTGTGTGTGTGTGTGTGTGTGTGTGTGCGCTTTTATTTTGCAACTTCAACCTTCCGTCTGTGGGTAGTTTGAGTGGTGGCATGGAGGTTTGGGATTGTGTAGTTCTCCTCACGCTTCTGCTTTTCATACTTAACCATCTGATGTTCGATTGCAGACGCGATCTACTCGACGGTGCAGGACCCCGGGTACAGCGTCATCCAGTACTAGCAGATCGGCTGCAGGAGTTGTTGTTGCTGCAGGAGTCTCATCAGCTCCTCCTTTGTGATTTACTGTCACGACCAGGTCACACCAGATGGAAACGAGCGTCTATACTGCACACATGCATATGTTTAGGTCCGGTTCTGTGGCGTATTTTGAACTTTATAATGAGTGTTTTGTGCTGAAACGAGGACTTTTGCTCAGTGGAATTAGAAAATAAATAAAACAATGCAGTCAAGGTCATTGCTGTCGCGATAGAGAGCCCGTTTACTGCGTTGATATTGTTCAAGGCTCTATCTTCGAGACAATTACATCTTAACGTAGCTTCAGTTCTGTCTTTATTTTTTGGGGAGCTATACTTTTCCTCAATAATTAAAGAGATATTCACAAAATAAGGTAAACTGAGATTTTGCTGATGTTTTCATTCACGCTTTGAAAAACGTATGATTGTAAAACTCATTTACCAACGGGGTGCAGCATGTGGATCACTAAAGACCCCGTCGAGCTTATTTCTTTCCATGAAAGTCATGTTTCCTGATATTCAAACTGCGTGACGTCACTCTGACAGGCTCATTTTTTATTGTGAGGTAGATTCAGTTCTCTGCCCTCGATTCACTGTCAAGTCATTCAAACGGACATGTTCAGAATACTTGAGGATTGTTGGAATATTTTTCATTATTTATGTGAACATATCACTTGCAGAAATTGCTACAAGCTGTGATTAAGTCTGAAACTGGAGAACTAAAAAGGATTAAACAGCAACTGACCCGATGTTGTTGTGTTTTGTTTTTACAAATAAAAAAGGTACCTTTGATCTGAGCGCACTTTATTTTAATTACCAACCATGACGCAATGAAAGATTCCAATGAAAATGTGCACAGCTTTATTTCCACCACATTTGTTACTTTTTTCCATCTCTTTCAGATTTTTTGTTTTGGCATTTTCATACGACGCAGTCCTCCTCAATGTGAGTAAGAGTTCTCGGTCATCTTCAGGACGTCCACATCCACGGTGGCGGGAAAGGGAATCGATGGAGGTCCTTCACTCCGATTTGATCAGATCCAGAATGATATGGATGGTCTTCTCACCTACAGCAGACGAGAAGGTTTGAGCTCATCTCCACGTAAAACAAGCCCTGCTTCGCCTTCACGAGCAGAAGAGAGCGACAAGCCTTCTGCAGGCTTCTTACACATGTTGACCGATGCATTTCCATGACTTTTCTATGAATTTTCCATGACTTTAAACCAAATTTCCATGAACAAACTGAAATTAAAAATGTTGCGTATCCAGAGCGTACGCCGGCTTATATTCTGAACGTCTTTCTTTAAAAAAACATATTAATTATTTCAAACTCTGCAAAAATGCACATGTGATTATAATAAATTTCCATGACTTTTCCCAAACTTTTATGATTTAAGTTTTTTCCATGACTTTTCCCAAACTTTTATGATTTAAGTTTTTTCCATGACTTTTCGATGAATTTTCCATGACTTTAAAACCAAATTTCCATGAACAAACTGAAATCTCAGTATAAACATGAACAATTTAGAAAATGTTGCGTATCGAGAGCGTACGCCGGCTTATATTCTGAGCGTCTTTCTTCAACCCTCCTGTTACCTTCAAATTTACTAACATCTTTTACCTTTTTTGTCCACAGCAGATAAAACCTCCAGA